>PYAF01002832.1:56121-75439 GCA_007407185.1 Glycine tomentella | reverse complement strand
CCTAAACCAAACGGTATACTCCCTAATCCCTAAACCCTAACCCTAAACCGTAAACACTAAACCATTTTCTTAACACCATAAACCCCTAATCTCAACCTAAGCAGCATTGACACAACACCACAGAACATAAAACCTTAACCATCCAGCATACGCCGTAACCCCTAAACCAGAAACCAAACCCAATACCCTAAACAATTATCATAAGCAACATAAACCCTAAACCATAAAACATATAACCATAAACCATAAAACATATATCACTACAGTTTCATTGATTAAAGCAGTCTAACATACCTTCAACAGGTTCTTCTACTTGATTAGATCCAACGTTCGCATGATGACGCCTTTGAGACGACCCCACACCAGTGTCTTCTTCGAATTGAATCGCATGCACGTCAGCATCCTCGTCATTTTCGCACGCACTAGCATCCTCCTCAAGAAGACGATCTTCCATCGCGATATCTTCATCATCCTCGTCCATAATCCAAGTTGGGTCATGTTCAGCTTCCTCAGACACGTTTCCAGTTGGAGCAGCATATGATGCTTCATTATTTGCAGAAGGAAAAGCCACTGACCTCATGGCTAAGGGTAAAACATCATCCTCCACTGCGACGTAATCCACGTACAATTCTAATATTTCATTCCTTGACTGCTTCAAAAATCGGTCGACTACAATTTCTACGTCTTCATCATCCAGCAGTTCGCTCCCCGTGTAATGATCGTGTTGCCATAATCTTGCCATCACCAAACTGTTACGTTGGTTGTCGTTTAAACCTAATTTCCTGCGTATCTTCTCATGTAATTCACTAAGTGTCGATCTTCGATTGATACGTGTCGACCTATTGTTCCCTTCAAAAATAACACCATGTCGCCCTCTGACTTTTCTTCCATTAAAAATAACATAACATCAACACTCTGACTACCTGAACTCATATTTGGAAAACACTTAAACTAGAACTAAACCACAAGCAATGAATCAACCAAAAATCACTACTTGGATGCAATGCATGTACAGGCTATCAAGGGCCAGCTTTTATAGAAGTCAGGAGACTGCAACACGCCTAAAATAGGCGTGTTAAATTGGGCGTATTTAAACACGCCTATTTTGGGCGTGTTAGGCAGCTCCATTTTTTGAAATAGTTTGAAAACTGCTCCATTTTTTTAATTTTTTATTTTTTTTGTATTATTTATTTAAATTTGGCATGTGTATATATATATATATATATATATATTAATGTAAATGGATAAATTAATAGTTTTTTCCGTGTAACTTTATGTAATTTAGTGATTTGGGTTCTAGAAAAATCATATATTTGCATAGAATAATGAATAGCAATTTTTCATAATACTTTTTTTAATCGCATTATCTATCTTATTTAATTTTTATTTGTTCTTATCTCTCTTTTTATCCTAAAAATCACTAATACAAATGTATATAAAAATAGCATTACTCATTGGCAAATGTGTCCAAGTAATTATGTTGGTTGGTGATGGCCTAATACCTTTCTCTAGTGGATGGATATTGAGTATTGACTTCTATTTAAGATGATACAATCTTCCCTTCATATGCTTTTTCGCTTTGCACTGCTACATGAAGTGACACACAGTGCTAACGACATTACATTAGTCCTAAAATGCTCTTGCCAAAAAATGTCTTTTAATAATTAAGAGATAATTTTGGTATTTTATTTTTTCTTAAATATATTTTTATTCATGTAATTTAATTTTTTTTTCATTTTCTTATAAAATTATTTTTTTAGTTCTTATAAATTATGTTTTTTTGTTTTTATTTCTTAAAGAATTTTTTAAAATAACATTTTTTCACAGTTTAAGTATTATTTAAAGTGTTTTAAACACTAAAAACAAAACAAACATAATTTATAAGAATTAAATATAAAAAATTATAAAAATAAAAAATATTTAAATCTTTAATTTTTAAATCCTAGCGTAAATCTTATTTAATTTTAACATTTATTAAGTGTCATGTGATTGTTCCAGCCGAGGACATTTTTATTGAATATTTCTTTGCATTATGTTGACTTACACGTATCATTTCAATTCTAATTTAGGCCCCGTTTTGGTGCTTTTATGTCTGGTTGGTACTGTAATTTGGTGCTCTTTCAGTAGAATAATTTATAAGAGTAATAAGTATAGCATATAAATATTTCTATACACTTTATCATTTTTATTTTTTTCTCTTTCTATCACATATCATTTGTTATATTTACTCTACACCAAATTTCACCATCAAAGTCGGGGATAGTGTAAGGCAATTAAGTTCATTGTTTTAGGCCTTTTAATTTTATGTTACTTGTTATTATGTAAGATTTTACATGAATCCGTTCCTATTATTCAAATTGCAATGGACAAGGATGTTCTATGATTAAAAAATTACCCAAAAGTTAGTTACTTGTCCTAATTAACAATTATAGGTGAAAAAGTTGAATATCAAAATCATATATATAATTGAAAATTAAATTTGTAGCTTATTATAAGAAATTATATCATTAGGAACATGGTTATCAGTGCTAGACATAAAAAAATTGACAACATTAGGATTATAGATATTGATGCATGACTTATTAGTTTCTTTAATTAAAAAATAACATTTATTCAACATTCTCATTGTTTTTCTATCTCTTTTTCATATTTTTCAATACCTTAATTGATATCAAATTTTAAAAAAAAATGTTTATATTTTGTAGTGCTTCTTTATTTTATTCTTATACTTTGTAGTAATAGGAAAAAATCAAATAGAAAGTAGGAACTTGGTTTTCAAAACTTAAAATAAAAAATAAGTTAAAAAATTAATTCAATCTCCATATATCCATATATAATATTCTTAATAAATGTCTTACTATTCATAAAAAGTATAAAAATGAGTTTAATTGGTAAAAAAAAGTCATAAAAAATAAAAAATCAGTTTGAGAAATAATTTATATAATATATAATATTAAATTTCTTTCAAAATTTGCCTAAGACCCTAAAATTCCTAAAGATGACCATGTCCACCATATACAGAATATATATATATATATATATATATATATATATATATATATATATATTACAATCTTCTTAAGTGAATTGTTATTGCAAAACTTTTATGAAAACCCAAAGAAAAGTTAGATGGAGATAAGGAGGAGAGTCCAATTAAGAACACCTAACATCCCATGTTATTAAGGAAAAAGTACAATGTATTATAAAAAATAAAAAAAAAGTACAATAAAATAATACTAACTGACTAACAGCTGTCAGAAAAAAAAAATACTCTTACTTGCACCTGGACGCAAAACAAGAACGAAATTCAGAGTTTTCTTGTTCCCTCAACTACAACTACTAAGCTGGCTTCAGCTCCTAAAGTTTGCTATAATTATGGATGATATCATAACAACAAATTTTATATATAAACTCATTCGAAGGGAAAAGTTATTTATTATTGTAAGATTGACAGGGTGCATTTCTCCCTTGTTTTATAAAATTGAAAAATCTTTATTCTTTTCTTTTGATAATTTCAAATCAATGAAAATCTTTTTTATTGTAAAAATTTGAATGCGGAAAAAGACAGAATTTGAAATTTCGAGTTTTACCAAAGAAAGGGGAAAAGAAAGTTAAAAAAAAAAAAAAAAAAAAAAAAAAAAAAAAAAAAAAAAAAAAAAAAAAAAGAGGACGAAAAAAAGGAAAATGAGAAAAGAAAACGTATAGAAATAGCAGAATCATGGGATAGCATTATATTCTGTACTCTGTTGTGAACTTGATCCACATTATGAAACTAAAATTATACACGAACTAATGGGGTTGGCTTGTAATTAAGGAAGCACGCAGGATATCCTAATGCTAATTAAGTTTGAACTTTATGCCTCTATTCTTTGGTATCGGTGGGGCGATAAATAATGTCAGCCACCAATATTTAGGTGAGTAAATATAAATTTAATTTTAGATAATTAGGTTTAAAACGAAGTGATTTATGTTTCCAAGGTTTTATTTTAGAAAAAAGAGTTTTATTTTAAAAATAAATATATAATAAACATAGTGTTGGGATTTGTGATATCAAACTAATCTAAAATAAAATAATCTATAAATTGAAATATTTGTGATATACTATTATATAAATGTGTTAAATATTTTGAAGAAATTTTTTATTATTTATAATAATATTATTTGAATTTTAATCTTAAATATAAAATAAATTATATTAAAAAAAGTAAATATTCATATTTTTTTAAGGTAAAAATAATTTATTAATAGGACATGGAATGTGATATGACATTGTTGTCAATAGAAAGAATGTAAACACCAATCTAAACCACACCCAAGATATTCATTGAGTTTGTGCAAACACATAGGATATCAGGATTGAACCCTTTGAAAATTCACCTTATTTCCAAGCACCTATATAGATCAACAAAGAGCATGCCAAAACAAGTTATCTCAAACGACCAATGGAACTAGAAATCGTGCCGCAAACATTATGTCGTACCTCAACCATGTTCCTCCAACCACACACAACATGCCAAGGTTGAGATGAAAATAAGAATAGTCATATCTTATGTGTGTTTAAATTTTTTGATAGAAAATTAATAACTATTTTCGATGATCAACACTTTATAGTTGGTTCTAATATCATGATGAATAAAAAAAATCTTATTTAACTAAATAAGGATGTATAATAAAAAGATAAATTTAAAGTAAGTAAAATGAAAAGATATAGGAAAAAACTGTATTAGAAAGCTTGAGATTTGGAAATTATAGTGAGTGAATAATCTTAATTTGTAATATGATTATTTTAATCAGATTTTTAAATGAAATTATTTTAATCATTTATACCTGTGGAATCATTTTTCTTAAATGTCCACAAAAATTTATTATATACACATGAATTGACAAATTAAAAAAAATAAAGAAAATATATTTTGTTTTGGGACATTAGAGGGAATTATTTTATTAGTAATGAATGTCATCATTTATTATCTGATGAAATCTAACTGAACCGAATTCATGTGTTACACAATTTATTTATTTTTTATTAAAATATATTATTTTTTTTCTCCCTAAATATTAAAATATTCAAAATTCATTCATGTAAAATTGAAATATTAAAATATGTTATTTTTTTGCGAAGAGCTAAGTTGAGATTATAATTCACATATTATGATAATTAGATCAAAATTCATTTGTTTGATCAAAAGATTTGGTTAGATTAGGTATCGATTCAGTTAAAACACGTCGTGTCCTCAGACTACTGGTACCAGGTAGGTTGTACCATTACATTACACTTCTCTTCATCTGGAGAGACAAATGGCTAGGTTTGCGAAAGGGCATCAGGATGAATTCGACGACGATGATGAAGAAGAACTCTTAACTGGAAACATCTCTTCCAAAGGTTTCCCTCTCTCTTTCTGCACTCTTTGGTTTGGTTGTGCAACATCCACTAGGGTTTATCGATTGATTCATTGATGGGTGCCTCAAATTTCTTCTCTTTTTACCTCTTCAATTGCATTCTGCAATTCAATTTTCAATTTTGAACACAATTATTTATTATTACCTTGTGACTTGGCAGTGAAGGTGGATGAACCCAGCACGGGGAAGAGGGTGAACCCTCATCGTTCAAAGCATTCAGAAACTGAACAACGTAGAAGGAGCAAGATTAACGAAAGGCAAGCTTTAAAGAAAGAAAAAAAAACTTTTTTTTTTTTTTTTGTTAATTGTTTGTGTAGGTTTTGAGTGGAAGTTTGATGTAATTCTATATTATTATTTATTATTTGGCAATATATGGTTGCTTGAAAAAAAAATATGTTTTTGAGCCAGGTTTCAAGTTCTGAGAGATCTCATACCTCAAAATGATCAAAAAAGAGACAAGGCATCCTTCTTGTTGGAGGTACTTCGTTCAACTTTCAACCATTTGTTTCTTGTGTACATCTTAATGGTTAATTATATTTTTGTGTGAACTTAATTATATATGCAGGTCATTGAGTATATTCAGTTCCTACAGGAAAAATTACGATTTTATGAACAGACTTATGAAGGATGGAATCAGGAGCCCACGAAATTAACTCCATGGGTAAAGTTATTTGGAATGGTGTAATGTGATTTTTTTTTCGTGTCTGTATACTCTGGACCTTGATTTATGAAATGTTGGTCAAATGAATTATGCATGGCAATGCAAGTATGCATTATAGCAGCTTTCCTGACTGATAGTCATGCCACCTCAACATTGTGAGACTTGTGATTTTCTGATTGCATAAGGATCCATTTTATATAGACTGCAAAAGAAAGAAAAAACCGACTATGAAGCCTTATTTCCACTAAGTAGTGTCACCAACATGGATTGGAACACCAATGTACATGGCCATGTGTCGTGTACTCATGATGCCAACTGCATAAAATTTCTTCTACAAGAGTCTAAGTTCCTTTCATGCTTGGATTTCACCACGCTGTTTCTTTGAATTCATATGTCTGCCTCTAGTTTGTCTTTTTTTATTTACAATATCCTTTTTTTCTTCCAGAGCCAGTAGCCCAATATGCATATTTGAATGAGTTCTGGGATGGCATTGTGGCAACTTCAGTGATCTATTTGTCACTATGGTTCGTTGTGGCTTAGTGTCTTGAAATTGTAACAATCTGAAAGTTTATTGTTCTTGTCTGTTTTTTCCAGAGAAATCATCATGGGCCTGCAGAAAATACTACAGATCCTTCTCAAGCTTCACAAAACGGGTCTGTTGACGAGAAAAATAACAATGTCTCTCCATTGTTGCCCAAAAATGTACAGAACCCGATAGAATCTGACTTCTCAATGACAACTATTCAGAAGGACCACACCCCTGGTTCAACTACGAAAGCAGTTCCGCTTCCCATGCAAATGCGATTGGACATGTTTGATCCAGTTGTTAGCAGTGGTATGGCAACCCAACATCTGCAGGAACCTGTATCTAATGTTAACATGCCTTCCCATACCCAGCCTCAATTGTGGCTTAATAAACAAAACAAGGGCAACTATATTCTTCCACATAATGATACAATGAAGGAACAGGAGGAGCTGGTGATTGAAAGTGGATCAGATAGCATCTCAAGTGCCTATTCTCAGGGGTAAGTTTCTCATATAAGTTCAACAGTAGTTTTTCTTCACCAATCTTGTGTTAATTATTTGCTTGAAACTACATTTAGCGAGGGTGAACAGTGTGTGTGCACTCATGAACATGACCATTTTCTCCCATCCTTTTTTTAATTGTTTGCCATATATATTGATTCAATGACTACATTTCTGAAATCTGATAGTTGGTTCCTTCTATCTTAAAAATGATTAAGCTTTTTCCATACCACTTCAAATCATAAGGTCATCAGGGATGATACCTAGTGGCTTGGTGTAATATGCTATGATAGCTTGATGATCAATAAATTTTTCGCATCTTTTTCTCCACTTGAATCTTGTCAAATACTCTTTGCAATCTTACTTTATTGATCCAAATTTTGTGAATATGGCCTAACACAATAAATCATTGGAAATCCACTGGTACTTACAACTGAGCATTAGAATCTATCCTCAAAAAATGGGGAGGAAATTTGGCACGAGAAATTTTTGAGGTTCCCACAAAGTTGTTGCAGTTCGCATTGTTTTCTTTCTTACCTACTTATATGATACAAAATTAGGTGGTGCAGCTGTACCTTTGGAAATTAATTGTTTAGCATTTGAGTCAGTTACCTCAAGCACCGTTGAAGTGAATATATCATTTCTGCCACTGTTGACCAAGTTTTTATGTGTTTTAACAGAATTTTAGATTCTCTCACGCAAGCATTGCACTCTTCGGGTGTAGATATGTCCCAGACTAATGTCTCAGTGCAAATTGATGTTGGGAGACGAGCAAATTCTGGGTTGATCCCCTCTGCATATACTTCAAAGGTTCGTTTTGTTCAGTCTTGAATTATTTTTTGAAGATATTTTGCAACATTGTTATTGCCCTTTTGACATAGAATTGTATATGACAGTATTATTCATTAGAAAGAGAGAGTAATAAGAAATTGCTGTCTCTTTATATTTGAACTGGCCAATTTAGAACTAGTCAACCAAGTATATCACTGTTAGCAGTTCCAAGAATTACATCATAATCTATCATTTCCTATTAAAATTAAGAGTTTAATTTTGATACTGTTAATATTAAAAACTTTATGCTGTTAACTAATTGGAAATCACTCTAAAATCTAAATATAACTTTAAGGCAATTATTAAAGTCAATAATCTTATCATATATGTCAATCCATAATTGGATGACTGTCAGTGCATTCTAATTAAATTCTAAAATTAATATTTTAATGCCATATATTATTTGTTCATTCAGGGCCATGAAAACCAATTTGTGAGCAACCCAGCAATAGCACGTTCCGGGGTTGATTACTGCAATATTGATTCTGAACAAAGTTCAAAGAGGCTCAGACAAGAAGCAATCTAGAGATTCCTCTCATGTTCATTTTGTCAGGAGTTTCTTTTTTGTTTTTTGATGTCTTCGGATGAGAGTAAGAGCCAAAGAGGGATTGGGTGGATCGGTTCATTTTTGCCATGCTGGTTAGAGCCAGATAAAATGTAAATCTCACGATTCTGGTTTTGGGACTAAGACATTCTGAAATAAAATGTTATATATGCTTATGCTTGCTTCTAATTCAATCTTCCATTCTAATGCCTTCGAGTCTGCTTGATATTTTAATGGCATATAGACATGGTTGACATTTCATTAATGGATAATTTTCGTAGCAATGCTAGTTCTTGGAGACTGTGTTCACCAGACTGAGTCTGTATGAGAGTTTACACGGGTGAGATTTACGTTAAGTTGTACACGTCAAATCAAAATTTTGTTAAGAAATTAGACAATATTGTCTAAAAAAAATTGTTTAAAATGAGATTACTTGATGAAAATGACTTGTATCCAGAATTTGTTGAAGTAGTGTCACCTAAAAAAATGTTCTGGTAATAAGCCATAAAATTGATAATCATTATCAATATTATCATTTGTCAAGTGCTCTAACGTTGGTATCAGTTTAGAAGTGAATTAAGGGCATCTTTAGATTAAAGTTTATAAACATAAATTTAAATCAAAAGTACGTTGTGGACTTAAATTTGATAAATATAAAAGAATTTATTATAATTTGATTTATATTTGAATATTTTTTTGTTCAAAAGCACGTTGATAAAATGAAATCCGTTAGGGTATACTAATCAAAAGTACTTATACTTCATGTTGTTATTGTAAAAACACAAATCAAAAGTACTTTTACTTAGAAAGTAACTCATTTGTTGCTTTTGCTTCAAAGTCAAATTAGTCTCAAACGTAGGAAACAAAATTAATTTTAGAAGAATCCAAAGATCATACAAAACTTAGTTTAGACTTTAGAATTCCAAAAGTATGTTTAAGGCCCATAAAGGAAATCCAAATATAGGTTAAAACTTTATACACCAGCAAAACAACTAATACATCCAGAAATTATTAAAAATGCCAAAATACCCTCCGTTATTTATAATATAGGCTGAGGACCTCACCTGCAGCACGATATGCGTTTTCCATTTTTGATCATCAAAGCTTTCATTTTGGTAGTGGTTGAGTGCATTGTCGTTAGTAGCTGTTCGTTTTGGCTGGTGGTGTTTGGCTTGCCGTTGTTGGGTTGCTCGAAGTCGCAGACGGTGGTGGTGCAGTGGTGTGTGAAGGTCAGCTAAGTTTTTGGAAGTTACGGATTAGGTAATCCGTATGAAATATACGGATTACCCAATCCGTATGTCCATGTAAAAGTTGTTGATCCGTATGAATCATAGGGATCAGTCAATCCGTATGATTCTTACGGATTGGCTGATCCGTATGATTCATACGGATTGACTGATTCGTAAACCTTCAATAATTAACAAAAACTATTTAAAAATGATTTTAATTGGTAAAAAATGATTTTAATTATTAATAAAAGAAGTAGGTGAAAATAGATGTTAGTTTTAATTTATGGGAATGAATTACGTGGATAGCTTCTGTTACTAAACATTTGATTTGTCCATTTACATAAAATAATTTAATATTGTTTTATTTTGTAATATTGATGGTGATTAAAATTGGATAGGATTTGTTTGATAATATCATGTTAATGTTTTTTAACTGTTATAATGTGTTTCTTTTGTCACTTTTTTAAATTTATTGTAATTTGTTAAGATGGACAACGATGACTGGATGTATGACTGTATTATGTCTGAAGAAATTCATATGAATAAATATATTGGAGATGAACCTAGTGCGTTTGAAAAAAGTTGATTGTTCTACAGCCTTCAGTACTTGTCAAGTATTTATTTATTTGTAAATTGGTTAAAGTTTTTAAATACATTCGTTATGGAAGTTAACATTTTTTATCGATTTTTGTACCCTTCCCGTGAGGATGTACTAAAATGGGCTAGAAATGTTGCATATGAGAATGGTTTTGTAGTTGTGATAATGAGGTCAGACATGTTTATTGGAAAGAAGGGAAGAACATCATTTGTTTTAATTGGTTGTGAAAGGAGTGGAAAGTATAGAGCATTCAACAAAAACATGGTGCCTACAGTGACTAGTACTAAAAAATGTGGTTATTCGTTTAAGTTACAAGCCAAACCAGTACCGGGAGGTGAAGGGTGGAAGGTGAAATTATTATGTGGTACACATAATCATGCTTTGACAAAGTTATTATGTGGACACCCATATGCAGGTCGACTGACAGAGGATGAGAAGATTGTTGTGCATGATATGACAAGGGCGATGGTGAAACCTAAGAATATTCTCCTAACTTTGAAAGAGCACAATCCCAATAATTGTACATCTTTGAAGCAAGTAATGAATGCAAGATATACATATCGTACACGTATCAGAGAAGGTAATACTGAATTGCAACAATTAATGAAGCTTCTTGAACGTGACATGTATATTCATTGGCATAGAGTGAAGGATGAAAATGTCATACGTAACCTATTTTGGACACATCCGGATGCAGTGAAGTTGAGCAATGTATATCATGTTGTTTTCGTCATAGACAACACATACAAAACAAACAGGTACAGACTTCCGTTACTTGACATTGTTGGTGTCACTCCTACTGGGATGACGTTCTCAGTTGCGTTTGCTTTGTTAGAAGCTGAACGTATAGATAATGTTGTTTGGGCCCTAGAACGTTTTAGAGGCATATGTATTAAAAGTGAATTTTTCCAAGGGTGATTGTGACTAATAGAGATTTAGCATTGATGAGTGCAGTTACAACTGTGTTCCCTATGTGTACCAATTTACTATGTCGGTTCCACATTGACAAAAATGTGAAGGCAAAATGTAAAACTTTTATCCGAACGCATGGGACTATGTGATGGAAGCTTGGGGGAGTGTTGCGGATTGTGCTAATGAGAATCAATATGCTGATTGTGTTACAAAGTTTGAAGTTGCATGTTCGTCATGGCCAACATTTGTTGATACGTGAAAGACACATGGTTGAATCCACACAAAGAAAAATTGTTACAGTATGGACGAAACAAGTCATGCATTTGGCAACACAACAACTAACAAGTTAGAAAATCTTTAACTTTTGTTAACTTGTTGCTGACATATGGTCGATGTGGGGGATCCTTGTTGACTTTTTAAATTAGACTGCAGGGTAGAGTCTGCTCATTGGACATTGAAAAGACTAATGCAGAATAGTCTTGGTGATTTTTGTAGTGTATGGGATGCAATGCACAACATGTTGACTTTGCAACATACTGACATTAGGGCATCTTTGGAGAAAAGGATACATGTGGTGGGTCATGTGTTTAAAGTAACACTCTACAAAAGACTAATTGGCATGGTGTCCAGGTATGCATTAAACCAAATAGCTGCAGAGTATGAACGAGTCCATTATGTAGGCAAAAACCCTTCTAGTTGTGGATGTCTTTTGAGAACAGCGCATGGTTTGCCTTGTGCATGTGAGCTTGGTAAGTATGTTATTGGGAGCATACCTATTGATACTGTTGATATTTTTTCGCGGAAGTTAAGTTTTGAAGATCAAGGTTTAGATGAGTGTCAAGTCGACATAATTGAAGAGATTGAAGTCATATCTAAGCACTTTGACAACCTTGACATTTGTGGAAAGGTAATTTTAAAGACGAAACTTAGACAAATTACATTTCATGACAAAAATTCAATGTGTCCTCCTCCTGAAAAGGTCAAAACAAAAGGTGCACAAAAGAAACCAGTTCCGCAACACACCAGATCAACCAAGCGGGATCCATCTTAATGGGAGTATGTCGATGAATTACATTCTGTGTAAAATAGTTGTCCCACACCAAAACCGTCTGGTTCATCTTCCGAGTATGACAGACATACAAAGAGGAAGTTGCCTATGTTGGACCAATTTCATACATCTATGCACAATTTTATTATAGACATCACTGATGTTAAAGCTGATGGTAATTGTGGATTTTGTGTAATTGTTGTCTTGGTAGGATACGGTGAAGAATCTTGGTCTTTGGTATGCAATGATTTGCTCAAAGAACTTGCACAATGGTCTAATGAATATTTGGTGGATTTGATAGATTTCAGCAATTGAAACGGTCTCTACTTGTTGATGGGTTCTCAATGGTAACTACAATCTTCTTATGTCGGTACTTTTAATGCATATTTATTTTACTTGGATGAACAACTGTTTTTTGTTAATGATAGGTAACCACTGATAAGTGGATGGATATTACCGATTTAGGATATGTCATTGCATCTAGGTATAATATTGTTCTCATTTATTTGTCTCTCCAACAAAGTTTGATGTTTTTTCCTTTAAGAAGCCAACCAACCACCTACAAATGTCGTCGGTGTTCATCGCATTTTATGTATTGGTCATGTTTTTGGTAACCATTTTGTTCAAGTATTTGCTTGTCAATACTGTTATTTGCCTTATTTTGGCACAAATGTTAACCAACTCCACTGTTGTTAATTGTTCCAGGTTGCATTGACATCTGGATGTCCTATTCTGCCACCTGCATTGTTATGGTCATAATATTGTTACAATGTTGCACAGCAATGGATAGTTCCTTACCAACATAGAATGCAAGCCTTTAGTCAACTTAAGCGTTTCCGTACTGAACGTGTTGACTTAGGATATTAGTGAAGACTGTGTTATTTCACATATGTTATTAGATGACTTGTTTAACCATCAATACAATGTTCGCTTGAATTTAAGTTTTGTTTGTCGACCAGCGTATTTTTCAAAGTTAATATATTATATAAAAAGGTAAATACAATAATGTTGTGTACATGAACCAATGTGCTTAAGATAACAAAATGTCATGTGATAAAACCACAGAGAATAAGTATACTAATAGGTACAAAGCATATCAATGTCATAAAAAACATCACTACTCCTGTCGCTGCCTCGTACGTCTTTGCCGCGAATACATGCATCGATCTTCAGTGACAGCACGAGTTATACGCAGTAGGCACTCTGTAGTGGCAAAGGCATCAGTCCCTGGAGTAACCATACGTAAGTCAATCATCTCTTGCAAGCCTTCAGCTACCCTTCGACACGTAGCCTGAACCAATGTCCAACAATAATGGTCAATAAGATAACAATCAAAACAATTGAAAACAAATTGTTATACAGTAGTTTCATACCAAAGCATGTCGAGGCTCCTCAGATGCAGGTGGAACTGGTGCTGGGTCATAAGTCTGACGATGCGGAGGATCTGGTGACACGTGTCGATCAGCCGGAGGGTGCTTAACAGGATCGTCAATCTGAAGGGGACTCATATATGGATGAGACACACAGAAGAACCAGTCCATCTACCCAACCACCGTCTGACTGGGATGAGTAACAACATCTGCGGTGGATGCTAGGTGGTCCCCAAACTGTATCCATCTTTCATCGACCTCCTCGGTGCTTGGCGATTCTTTTGCCTGGATCTCTGGAATTGGTTGAACATATCCGAACTGCCTCAACACCCTCTCCGATAAAAATCTGACCACAATCGGTCTGCACCGAACATACCCTGAGAATAAGGAAATGATGTCAAACTCTCTATGCACACGATGATCGGCATAGGGAGTCCAACAAACATCGTCCATACCAACCTGTCTAGTCGCCTCAGATACGTGATGCACGGTAATGCCTGGGCAGGCTTCCAGCGACAAGCTCGTGGTTGTGTCTCCAAGTAACTCTCCTAAGCAGTGACATTTCCAACAGATGGGAAATGTTCATAGATCCAAGCCTACACCATAATGAGCAACATAAATTTCATATATTGAACCAATGTGTGTGCACAATTAAACATTTAATTTAGTATGAGAAGACTCGAAATCATTACCTGCAACAAGGTGATATAACCGGCAAGATGTTTACCGTGGTGCTGACATGCATAGTTCAGATTAACATACATGTGAACCAATGCTGCTACACCCCAAGCATATCGTCCTGCTTCTTCCACATCGCGGAATGCCTCCAAGAACACCAGGCTGATGTGCGTGGCACTCTTGTTGGCAAAGAGTGTGCACCCAACTACATGAAGCAGGTATGCTTTCGCTGCTACAATTCACCTCATCTGCTGACATTTCACAGCATATATGTCTCGCAGCCAAGACAAGCGCACATATACCCCATGGCAATGCTCCATCTCCGCTCTAGCTTCTTCGGCGGATACCTCAAGCAGATCAACAGTCAAACGAACTGTCTGTCCCACATCAAGAGCCTCGTACAATAACAATAGTCCTTCGATGGGGATATGCAACACCGAAGTGACATCATCCAGAGTAATCGTCAACTCCCCAACAGGCAGATGAAAGTTGTTGGTCGGAGTGTCACCTCTCTACAAAAGCTGAGAGCAAACCCCTGTCACCCGTCTCGACTGAGCAAGAAATCAACGGGGCTAAGCCGCTGGCAACAATGAATCCTTCTATCTCGAGTGCAAGACGTCCAAATTTATGAACCTTTCTTCCGTGCGACACCAATTTCAACTCAGGGCGTTCCTGCAAGCAATTTACATCAATGTCAGTCATACACTTCAAAAATCAAACCAATTTCAATAATAAAACTTGTACCTATCCTTCCCAGACTCGAAGAGCCACATGGTCAGCATACTCTGTTAATACTGAATAGTCCTGTGGCCCACCTGGAAACGATTCTATTTCATCACCTCCACCCTCATGGCAGGGATATCAGCCTCCACACGTGGGTCCTAAACACCACAATCCTCATCCAAACCAGCCCTCAACTGTGCATCCCGAACCGGAGGGTCTACAACACCTGCCCCTTGGCCTTTGTCTTCTGGCAGATGCCGTAGGCCTACGATGTTGAGGGGCTGGCTCTTCATTCCCACTGTTGTCTCTACCAGATCCTCTGCCTCCATTTCGACCTAATGCCCGATGTCCTCCTCGTGTTCTAGCCATAATTTGCTATACAACAAAACCAATCTGGAATTCAGATCTCATTCAAATAGAAAGATATGAAATATAATCAACAAAACAATGACAAAGACAAGCATCATGGCAACCACTAATAAGCCACAACTAATAAATACATCGAAGCATGATGACCACTATCAAAGGCAACCATAAGTGGTATAATACCATAAGAGCAATAAGCCACAACTAATAAATCCATGGAACAATAAGCCACTACGAAAACCAAACATTACAACTTAATTGATTGAAAATAAAACCAAACAACCCAATAAAAAAAATAATATTATGACACAAAAGTTGGTAAAAGGATAATCAACAAACAAAACAATCACAAAGCCAAGCATCATCACCACTACCAAAGGCAACGCAACCATCATGAGCACTAACCAGTAATGATTAATCATGCAGCATATACTCTCCCATCTAACTCTCTTCCCGTGATAGAATCATGATGACCACTACCAAAGGTAACCATAACTGGTATAATAGCATAAGACCAATAAGCCACAACTAATTATTATTACACTTTGAGGAAGTCACCATATATGATGTTCATGTGCTTACAATTAAAATCAACAATGTGGGTCACAAATAAAATCATTCACTATACAACTTAAATCACAAACTCACAAGTTAAATCATAAGCCGTAAACTTTCAATATCTTTCTCTCTTAATGATTTTAAAACATCTTGACTTTTTATATGATCCATATACAATAACAATGTGGTTTTGTTGCAATCCAGGTTTTTCACTTTAATATAATGCATAGGAAACAAATGAAATTTCCATCGATCCAAAAATCACTATTATCATCATTACAACAACATCTAATTACATAATATAATTTAATTAAGTTTCCTAGGGGCTCAAATATGTACAATAACCAATAAAACACAATTCATTTAATCATAAATTATAAAAAAAAATCAACTATACAATCATACGGATTGAGTAATCTGTATGAGGCATACGGATTACCCAATCCGTGAACCTTATACGGATTGAGTAATCTGTAGCATGCATACGGATTGGTTAATCCGTATGCATGCTACAGATTACTCAATCTGTATGAGGTTCACGGATTGGGTAATCCATATACTCCATACAGATTGGATAATCCGAGAAGCCATACGGATTAACTAATCCGTAAGTCCAATTCGTCTACCTCCTAGGATTACTCAACCCGTATGGAGTATACGGATTACCCAATCTGTGACATCCATAACAGAGGGCTATGATGATGCATACCTCACACGGCAGCCGGCACAGATTACCACCTCCCACAGTCAACGAACAATCACCAATGTAGCCTCAAACGCGTCGGAACTGACCAAAGCAATGTCGTGCGGCGACAACCAGAAGAAAATCGCAATCGACGAAGGCAAATGTTGCGGCAAGTGTAAGGAAGGCAAGTGAATAGTGCCTGTAATTAGTTATATCAGCAGGTGCATTTACGAAAATTCACTGTGTTTTTCTGGGTGTATTAATTGTTTTGCTGGTGTATAAAGTTTTACCCCCAAATATACCCTAAGTTATGCAAATTCAATGCGTCAAACTTTATTGCAAGCAAGAGAAAACAATAGATAGATAGATATCAACATGTGCTACAGCTTCTAACATAGCCTTGTTAGGAAAGCATTCGTGGACTATTATGCATGAACCACAAAAACTGTGGGTCCACTATTGTCCACAAAGGATTTGCATGAGACTCCCATCATGCATGTTCGACCCCCTCAGACGGTAGTTTGATATACTTGGACCTCCATCATCTCTCATTCATTCCTTTAGTCAGGTTTCAAGATGAAAATGATCAATCATTTTTCTTGACAGAACCTCAATTGATTCAGTTATTTGGAGTTACTCACAATCAGGCCTAAAACTCTACCAATCAATGGCTTAACCATGAGCCTTCAGCTCATCCTACCAGCTCATAGCTAGTCCTTGGTCTGTTCCCTCCCTCTATCAAAAAATATTAAACACTTTTTTTTTTCTTTCCTATCGTGTAAGCTTCTTTTGATTGTTCTTGTAACAGGTGTTGAGTTGAGAAGGAGAGCTTGTTGCATATGCTTTGAGATTGTCATCATAGAGTGAGGCCAATTCGGAGCTTACTACAATTAGATCGGTCACAGGACTTCTTCACCCTCGATGGTGCTACCTGCTTACGCACACTGGCAATGGACATGGAGTCTCAGATCATCTGCTATGTGCAGTGACATGCTGGTTCATAAGGAAGTCGCGCAACACAATAGTTTTCCAGACCACATTTGGACGTATTGGTACACCATATAAACCAACCAGATTTAGGTACTGAACAAACACCATTCTGAATATGCCAATGCCTCCACTTTGACGCTTAAGATTATAGGCGTTTATTCTTAGTCTCCACGTACATACAAGAAAGAATACCAAGCCTTCATTCTTAAGATTATAAATGTTATTCACTTTATTATCTAAATTTTACAACACTTTTGCATTGATTCCTGACTTCATTAAATTTTGCAAGAATTCATATATTTTAATCCTTGATTACAATAAAAAATTATAGTAAAAGAATGTCTAAAGTGAAAGAAATTATAAAACCTTTTGTAAAATTAAAAAGGTTGAGTTTTATAAAATCAGTAACTAAAGTAAATAATGGCTACAATCTTAGGGACCGGGTAGAGGTTTACTTGAAAGAGAAGTTGGGAGAAAATTTATAATACCATAGTGTCATATCTTTGTTCTATTCATTCAATAAATAAAATGGGTGATGATTTACTTCTCTCATCAGGTACAAAAATGGAGTTAAATAAATACAGTCTGAGTATGTGCAGCAGAGATAAACTAGGAAGTATTACTAGCAAAGAATTCAAACTGCACTAAACTTAATATTAACTACGAAGATCATGCAAAGTTACATCAAAACTGACATGTGGTCAACAAATTAGCCTATATATTTGAGGACTTGAGCCAAAGAAAAAAACACTAATGTCATAAGATGATTCTCAGCTAGTGAACATGTTTTGTGAATCAGAGTTTCAGAGCCACATTTATATGGCTTTGGTGCTTCTCTCACCCAAAACTGAATCCAGTAAGCAACAGTTGGAAGCAACAATTATGTACATGAATCTGAAGAATGCAAATCCATTATTGTCAGATGAACCATCAACAATGAACTTGATGTCATCTTTCCCCACTGTCGTCTTCTTGATCCTCAAATTGATTTTCTTCTTTAATGTTTACTTCTGAATCACCTTCATGATTTTCAGCATTTTGTTTAAAGAATAACTCAGATACAGAATCATCCTCATATACGTCCTCCTCATTTTCCTTATCTTTTGATTGAGAAATTGGACCAGTGTCCATCCATGCAGGACACCTGTGAGCAACACCAAGAGATGTCACTAATTGGGAAGTAAGAGGGCTAGAAGAATTCTTTGATACTTCAAAGGAATCACGTCGTGAACAAGAGCATTCAGGGACTGGATGAGAGAGAAAGGATAGTGGTTTTGATTTATTTGATGCTTCCATAATTCCATCAAGTAATGTTTTTGTCAAATGCCTGCGAACTGATTCTAGCCATGTATGATTAGCATGATGCCCGTGGTCACGAATCTCATCTAAAAGTTTAGCCACTTCCTTTCTGCACCAGTGTAAGATTACAGAGTATTAAAATTGCAAATCTTCAACTTTAAATGGCATTATTGAAGCTTCTGTTTCATAATTACACATGAATTTAGCAAAGTTCCCTAATCATGCTCTAATGCATTGCAGGTTGTCTTGGATTTTTAACGGCACAGTTGACAATAAACATTATATTCAGGCTTTATTTGGAAACACCAGCAACCTTATGTGTTTCTTTTTAGTTACTAAGTTTCTAAAATGAGGATGTTAAATTGGATGTGTGGTTATACGAAGATGGATAAAATAAGAA
>PYAF01002832.1:25214-50494 GCA_007407185.1 Glycine tomentella | reverse complement strand
TTCGGTTAAGATAATAGATGTTAGTATAATTTCTGCAATCAAAAGAAGAAGAAAAAAGAAATAAAAAATAAGGTAAAAAGAAATAAAGAAAAAAAGGTATATGTTAAATATTTTTCTTGAGAAAATTTAACTTAGGTTTTCTAAGTGTGTGTCTAATAAATGAGGTGGAATATTGTTAAGAATAAAAAACGTTTTTATTAACCAACGTAATTTTTTTAGAGAACATAAAAAAATATTCTTATTCATTCACAAATTATTATGTATTATAAATTTATTAATTTTTAATAAAATGCTGTCTATACTTTAATATATTTATTTTCATAATAATAACGGTAATTTAAAACAATATTAACATTTTTGAGTGATTGAAAATGTAACTTTTTTCACTAACATATTAAACTCATATTGTTTCTTTTTTCCCGCTAAACTCATACTCTAAATTTTAATTTTACTGATATTTCATTTTCAATGTAAGGGTGGTTCATTATTGAGATGGGTCATGTGGAATTCTCGGAAGAGAAGAGATGTAGTACACTACCGTGATGATGAGAAAAGATTTTCTTCTTACATCCAACAAATATTTCATACATCATTTATTTTAGTTTTATTTCAAAACTACTGTTCCTGGTCTTTTTGTTTATGTTTGTTCTTTCACTTTTGCTTATTCTTTGTTTTTCTTATTGGCGGAGCTCCTTGTTACGTTAGCTGGTGGTAGTTTGATAACTTGATTGTCTTTGACTTGATCATCATCGTGGTGTTGCGATGGCGACAAAGGTAAGGTTTTATTTTTTTAACATATTCGTATAAAGTATATGAATTAGTAATCTATATAAATCATACATATTGACAATTTATATGTTTTATACGAATTATTAATTCGTATAAAATATATAAATTTATTAATCTATATGAAATATACGGATTATCAATTTATATGCTTCATATGGATTGACAATTTTTATGATTTTTTTTTAATTTTTTTACATTTTTTTATAAATGCTATTTTTCCAGTTTTTTATAACTCCTTTTTAATCAAATTATTTGCTATTAATTTTTTAATGAATTTTTGTTACAAAAATAATGATATAATAAATAAAATATTGATGTTATGATATCATGATGTCACATTATTATTAATTTATAAGAATAAAAATAAAATATATATTTATAGGAAAAAATATTTAAGTTTTAAATTAAATATTAAATAAATTGGTAAATTAAATATTAAAATTCATACACTTATTAATGTCAAACACTTATTAATGTCAAACACTTAGTACTATCAAGTTTTTTGTAAAATTTTATCATAAAAATTATTTATTATTGTTGTTACCACCATTTACTATAGGTTAAAGTAGTTATTTAGTTATCTAATTTATTTTTTAGATTCAACTTGGTTTATTTATTTATTTATTTTCAAATTAGAAGATTTTTTTAAGATACTTTATTATTATTTTTCAATGAACAATTTATTGAATTTATTGTATGAATCATAGGAAGCAAATTTTAAGCAAATTGTATTAAAAAATTGTATGTGGTACTGAATTTGTATTACTCCTCCTAAAAAATTTGTATTGAATTTGTATTATATTAACACTTTAATTTTTTAAAATATATTATTATTATGCGTATGGTTTTTCAATGAATAATTTTTGTATTGGTTTGTTAAGATGGACAACGATGATTCGATGTATGAAAATATTAATTATTCAGTTGATTGTTCTGATGCCTTTAATACTTCTGAGGTGTTTTACATGGTTTTGTATTTGGTTAAAGTAAGTAAATGAATGATTTAAGAAGATTAAACATTTATTATCTTTTTTTGTAGGTGTTTCATTCCTGTGAGGAGATATTGCAATGGGCTTGTACTATTGCGTATGATATTGATTTTGTAGCTGTAATAATGAGGTCTGACACATCAACTAGAAAGAGGGGAATGACCTCATTTGTTTTAATTGGTTGTAAAATGAGTGAAAAGTATAGAACATTCAACAAAGATTTAGTATAAATGATGACTAGCACTAGAAAATGTGATTGTCTTTTTAAGCTGGGAGCGAAACCAATCCCAAGAAGTGAAGCGTGGATGGTCAAGTTAATATGTGAGACTCATAATCATGTTTTGGTTAAGTCATTGACTGGACATCCATATGTTGATCGACTAATTAAGGATGAAAAGATTATTGTTGGTGATATAACAAAGTCGATGGTGAAACCAAATAATATTATTCTCACTTTGAAGGATCAGAATGCCAATAATTGTATAACAATGAAGCAAGTGTAAAATGCAAGATACACATATCGTTCTTCAATAAGAGGCAGTAGTATTGGAATGCAACAATTAAAGAAGCTTATTGAACGCGATATGTACATCCATTGGTGTAGACTGAAGGATGAAGATGTTGTACATGACATATTTTGGACACATCCGAATACAATAAAATTAAGCAATGCATGTCATTTGGTATTCCTTATAGATAGTACAATCAAAACAAACAGATATAAACTCTCTTTACTTGACATTGTTGGTGTCACACCTACAGGGATGACATTTTCGGCTAAATTTGTTATTTGGAGGGCGAACGTATAAACAATGTTGTGTGAGCTCTTAAATGGTTTAGAGGTATTTTTTTTAAAAGTGATGCACTCCCTGAAGTCATTTTTACTGACAAGGATTCAACATTGATGAATGCAGTGAAAACTGTCTTTCCTAACTCAACCAACTTGTTGTGTCGATTTCACATTGACAAGTATATGAATGCAAAATGTAAAACCCTTGTGGAACAAAAAAATACATGGGATTATGTGATAGAAGGATGGGGGGAGTCTTCTGGGTTATGCTACTGAGAAAGACTATAATGATTACCTTATGAAGTTTGAAATTGCTTCCTCACCATGCCAATGTTTGTTGACTATGTGAAAGACACATGGTTGAATCCCCATAAAGAAAGATTTGCAACAGCGTGACAAATAAAGTGATGCATCTAGATTACACTACAACTAACAGGTATTTTTGAAGAACATATTAATTGTTGAAAATAATTATTTGCTCATTTAAGTGCAGGGTTGAGTCTGCCCATTGGACATTAAAGAGACTGCTACATAATAGCCTCCAAGACTATGTAGTGTTTGGGATGTCATGAACAACATGATCACCTTGCAATACAGTGAAATAAAGACATCTTTTGAGAGAAACACACATGTGGTTGGACATATTTTTAAAGTTATCTTGTACAAGAAACTTATCGGCATGATGTCAAGATATGCATTAAACCGAATTGCTGCTGAGTTTGAGCAAGTCAATTATGTTGGCATTGATAGTTCTCGTTGTGAATGCGTTATGAGAACTACTCATGGTCTTCCTTGTGCATGTGAGCTAGCTAGATATATTATTGGTAACATACCATTGGACACAATCCATATGTTTTGTCGGAGGCTAAGTTTTTCAGACCAAGGTTTAAATGAGTGCGAAGTCCACATAACCGAAGAGATGGAAGTCATATCCAAGCGGTTTGAAAATCTTGATATGTATGGCAAAGTGACTCTAAAGAGTAAACTGAAAAAACTTGCATACCCTGATCTAAATTCGATGTGTGCTCCTTCTAAAAAGGTCAAAACTAAAGGTGCTAAAAAGAAATAGCTGACCAAACATCAAAGATCAACCAAGTGTGATTCGTCTTACTTTGAGTATGTGGATGCATTACATTTTGCGTAAAATGGATGCTTCACACAAAAACGGTCTACATCATCATCTGAACGAACAAAATCAAACAAGAACATGCCAATGTTGGATCAATTTCATCCATGCATGCAAGATTTCATTGAAAATATTATTGATGTTAAACCTGATGGTAATTGTGGATATTATGTAATTGTTGCCTTATTAGATTATGGTGAAGATTAATGGTCTTTGGTACGCAACTATTTGCTCAAAGAACTTAGACAATGGTATGATGAGTATATAGTCCTGTTTGGTGGCATACATAGATTTGAGCATTTAAAGTGATCCCTACTTGTTGATGGACTATCAATGGTAAACATTTTTGTTGTCACACTACCTTGGATACATATTTTATTTATAATACTGATACAATTTGTTACGTGCAAGTAACCATTGATAAGTGGATGGATATTACCGATATGGGTTATGTCATTGTATCAAGGTATATCGTCATCCCTTGTTTCTCTTTATCTCAAACAAAGCATGACATTTTCCCCTCTTAGAAGTCAACTACCTAAAGATAGTGTTATTCATCACATTATATGCATTGGTCATGTCTATAACAATCATTTTGTTCAGGTATAACAATGACGGTCTTACTCTGATTACATGATTAAAACACGTGTTATTAATATTTTAATGTGTACTTATCATTGTAACAAGTTTTTCTAAGAGATGGATATCCTATGCCTTCAACTGCTTTGTTATGGTCAATACATTTATCAAGCAAAACAGTGACCCACTCCTTATATTAGTCGAATGCACCAATATACTAATTTTATGAGATTGCGTAACACAACAAGTTGATTTAGGATAAGATTGAATATTTTGTTATCATTTATATGTTTGTAACTTAGATATGCGCAATGAACACAATCATCTTTCAAAGAATTTGAATTTACATATGTGTAATAAAGACAACTTTTTTCATAGCATTATAACTTAGAACGTGTAATGAAGACAATTTTTTTTCAAAGCATTATACCTTAAGTACCTCTCTTACCCACACTTTGGCTGCCACATGATCAACATACATTGTCAACACTGATATATCTTGCAGCCCACCGGGAAAACCCTCCAAATTAGCATATACATCCTCCATAACTAAAATATGAGGCTCTTCATGAGCCTCGTCAGCAGCAACATTCTCAGTTGAGCTGCAACTGTCCGTTGTTTAATTGTTGATGATGTTGGCCATTGGCGCTGAGGGGTTTCTTCTTCATTACAAGTAACATCTCTACCTAAAGTTCGGCCTAAAACTCTACCCAATGTCCAACACAATCCTCTTGTTCTAACCATAATCTATCAACTTTCTCATTTATTAGTCTTACAAAACTATTCTTAAAAGTATTCTGAAAACTATTATAGACCTAACGAAAATAAAATAATTTTTCAAATTTCTATTTATTAAATTTAAATTGAAAAATATACATCAAGTAAGTGATAGCAAAAAATATTCAACAATTTATCACAATAATCCAATGATTTCTGAAAAAACCATATCAATTCAATCCATAAATTCAATAAATTTTTCATTGAAAAAAAAGACACTTATTTAAAAAAAATAAAAAAATAGAAAAAAATAAAACCTGTACGCATCATTCTGAAAACTATTCTAGGCGTAACGAAAATAAAATAATTTTTCAAATTTATATTTATTAAATTTAAATTGAAAATATACATCAATTGAGCGAAAGCAAAAATATTCAACAATTTATAACAATAATCTAATGATTTTTGAAACAACCATATCAATTCAATCCATAAATCAATAAATTGTTAATTGAAAAAAAACAATTATTTAAAAAAATTGTAAGAAAAAAAACAATATTCATTATTCTGAAAACTATTCTAAGCCTAACAAAAATAAAATAATTTTTCAAATTTTTATTTATTAAATCTAAATAGAAAAATACATCAATTGAACGAAAGCAAAAAATATTCAATAATTTATAACAATAGTCCAATTATTTATGAAACAACCGAATCAATTCAATTCATAGATTCAATAAATTGTTCATTGGAAAAAAAACACACATATTAAAAAATCATAAAAACAATTTAAAAAAAACACTCATACGAATTGCCAAATCGTATCACAGGAAAAAAATTTACAGAAAACACAAAAGCGAGAAACTCATTGAGGTGGCAACGAAAAAATGTGAAATAAACGATGAAAGATGAACGTCGAGGCACTCCTTGCCTTCTTGCACGATGGAGCCGAAGCAATGAACAACGACAATGGTGCGAGAAAGAAGAAGAAGGCAACAAACAATGACAATGGTGCGAGAAGAAGAAGAAGGAAGAGGAAGAAGAAGGAGGAGGAGGAGGAGAGGCTGGATGGCGCAATCCATCCATACTTGATGTTATTAAAAAGGACAATTTCGGATATTCACTGTTTCATGTTGGGTGTATAAGAAATTTCATGGTGTAGGAAGAAATTCCCTAGTGAGACCAAAGGAAAAAGGATAAAACTAATTAGTAATAATTTATATTAATTTTTAATGTAATTTTGAAAGGATAAAGTTATTTCTTTCACAATATTTTTTAATATTATATAAAATTATTAAAAAAAGTATATGTTAATTAATAGAATTATTAAGAATATGTGATGGAAGAATTTCAAATTGTTTATTTCAAAACATTTTTTTATTAATTCTTTTAAGGTTTAAATATATTTTTTGTGTCTATTATTTTTTATTTTTGTTTTTATAAAAAAGTTATTTTAGTCTTTATAAAATATGTTTGTTTTATTTTTCGTTCTTAAAATATTATATATAATATTTTTTTAATGTTGAAAGTGTTATTTGATGAAAAACAAAATAAATATATTTTATAAGAACTAAAATACTAAATTATAATAAAAAATATATATTTAAATCTTATTTTAATATCAAAACTACCTAATACATGGTTAACATGAAAGGATTTTTTTTTTGTTGACCTTACCCAACAAGTAGTCAAGTACCTAAGTCTTATTGGCATGTCTTGCTTTTGATATTAAAAAATATTGTTTGCCTTTTTTAACCAAAAAACGTGTTTTTAATGTAAACTGATGGTTTTTTTACTTTTTTCTTTTCGAGAAAAATATAAACTTATAGTTAAGAATAATTTAAACACATAATTCATTTATGTTTAGTAGCCTAAAATAAACCTTATCAAAATTAATTTTAAAATAAATAGATCCTAAATAATAATGCCAATTAAGATCATTTAAATTCAAACAAAAACAAAACAATTGAAGAAAAAAAATATCTTGTATAGTAAATATGTTAATTTTTAAAATAATAATTTAATTTTTCTAAAGTATATGAAAAATGTACTTTACAAAATATATTTTTTTAAATTTATTACTATATATAATTTTGTTACAGTTTTTAATTATTATTATTCAATCAACAATTATAAGTACACTTTATTCTCTAAACTATGTTTTTTCACTTTAAATGAGTTAAATCATTAAAATAATTCCCTTAAAAGGAATTAATTGATAGTATATTTTTTTACACTTCAATAAATAGAAATTAAAGTATAAAAAAGAAATTCTATGAGCAGAGTCACGTGAGGACGTGGGATTGGCTCTGTTTGTGGGGCCTTCTACAAATGGACCAACGTATGATAAATTCGTGAGATGAATCAAACGCACCATTAAAGAATGTGGGGAAGTTCACTGTAAATGTGTAAAATGAGAGGAATTTTATTTTTAATTATAAAAAGAAAAAAATGGAAGGAACTTTTTACAACGCGTGAAAGTAGATACAGATGTTGAGCATTAAGTGTTGAAAATTGCCATAGATGGGTGTGGGGGGGTCTGAACCCAAAATATTTTGTGACGATGGGTAAGGGTTGATAAAGATGTTATTTATTGCTGATTTTGAACGGTTTGTTATTTTATGCAACAAGCAGAGGTTATTTTGGGTAGAACTCTACAGTGTACACTACAGGTGAGATTCAATTGAATGTACCTGTGCAATCAAATCAATGCCAAATAAGGTGTCAAATGAAAGCAACTTTTTAATACATTATTCTTTTGATTTTAGGAAAAGATAAACTACAGTACTTTTGTTATATCAGATTATATTATTCCTTAATAACAAGTTTTACATGAAAACTAATGTTAACTTCATGTATTTACCTTTGTAAAAAAAAAAAACATCTATTAATCTATATATTTGTGTCATATCTTAAAATTTATAATTAGCTCGTGATTCATTCTTTTTTTTTTATCCATAAAAATTAAATAAATATCTAAATATTTATAATATTTACATATTTTTTTCAATCAATTAAGTTGATTTTATTAGTACTCATAATTCATTCTAAATTTAAATGAAGGTGACCCATAAATAACTTTTTTCTTTCTCTTTTCCTATTTTATTATTATGTATACAACAACTATACGTACAAGTTCAATACTAAGAATATCTCCAATGGGAGATGCTTATTGGATTTCTTAGGCTAAGCACATGTTCCTTGGAAGTTCGTATGCATTGGAGCACACTGACGTGGCAGAACTGGTTTCTTCCACGGACCTTGGATTCCTTATATAAGGAACCGTTCCTTACCAATTAAAAAACATTAATTTGGTGCAAAATTGGTTAATTTCCGTTATTTCCAACCACATGCACATGAAATTGATGAATCAAAGGAGGAAGGAAGATGAACAGTTCGAAGAAAAATCAAACCGATACTGACCTTAAAGAATAGAGAACGACGGTGACGGCAAAGGACTGCGACAGTGATGGCACGACAGTCTGTTTTCTTCTAAGGTTTGAGACATCATTAGAGGTGTGGGTGGAGAGCAGAGAGGGACGCTGAGCGGAGAAGAAGGAGAGCCTTCACGCGTTGAGAAGAGAGAGCAGCAAAGAGGACGCGAGTTAAGAAGAGAGAGCAGCGGAGAGGATGTGTGTGACCTTGGAAGGTTTTGGACTGAAGAAGAGGAAGGGACACGTGTGAGTTGGAGCACAAAACAAAAAGAGTCGTTGCAATGCACAATAAATGAGGAATGCAAAGAAAAGTAACATTAAACAAATGCAAAAAAAATATAATGCACACAAAAAAAATTATTAATAAAAGCAAATATTGTAACGTTAATAAATATAACTGTTGGAGGAAAAGTGACCATTGGATGAATGTTTGTTTATAAATATAGGTCATTTTTTTCTTCTTTGCAATGCAATTCACACTTCAATTTTTTTGTGTTCTAATCTATCCTCAATTTTTTTTCTTCCTGGAATGGATCCCAATCAGTATAATTATCAAAGTATTTACAATTATTTGCAAAATCAATCATCCCCACACATATGGTATATGCATCCTCCATCTAATGTAGAGTCACCTACCGGTGGTAGTTCTCAAAATTCATAATTTTCCAGTCAACCATCACCCCCTATCAATCCAAACACGTGTTATAGGCCTTCTTTATTCAATATTTCACCCCCTATCAATGAATTTGAATCCACAACCGCTGTAGACTATTCAACTAGATGAGGGCGACCACAATGATAGTGGAAAAAAAAAACACGTACAACATTCTCAGTGGCAGAAGATGTGATTCTCGTCCGATTGTGGCTCAATGTGTCAAAGGATTCATATTCGGGGTCGACCAAACATTAAAGCAATATTGGGCAAGGATAAAAAATGCATACAAGAATGACGATGTGCGTGAAAGCGGGGTATTTTGTGAAAGAAGCTCGACTCAGTTGAAATCTCGATGGAACAGAGTCCACCCAATAGTTCAAAAATTTAATGGGTGCTACAAACAAGCCGATAAGCACAAGAGAAGTGGAAGTTCAGAGAAGGATTATATGACTAATGCTCATTTGATTTACTCGCAGAATATAGATAAAAAATTTGAGGTTGAGCATGCTTGGTTGTTGTTGAAAGATCAACCAAAATTTGATGCAGAATTTATGTCAAATACTTCAAAAAGAACAAAGGTTTCTGCAGGTAGAAATTACTCATCGTCTTCTAACACAAGACACCCATTGAAGCCGAAGAATATGATGAGCCATCGCCAATGTCTCGCCCAATGGGACAAAAAGCAGCAAAAAGAAAGAGCAAAAGAAAAACAAGCTTATAACAATATCGATTTATCTGACATAGAAAATGTAATGAATGAGAATAATGCAAACACATTAAAACTTATTCAGTTAAAGGAGGCACAAGAAAGGCGTATGCAAGATCAAGAACGGCACATGAAGTATGAAATCCTCATGAAGGATACATCCAATATGTCGGAACAACAACGCCAAGACCATGAAAAGTATTGTGACCATATTAGGAAGAAACTGTTTAATTAAAGTTTAGTCCCTATGTTCGAATTAGTTCTTATTCAGTTACTTTGTATGCAATTATTAACAATGTAGCCGTTGGAAAATTAGCCGTTAGAAACTAACCGTTGGGAATGTTTCAGAAACGGAAATAACAATAACTAATTTTATGTAATATTTTTTTTCAAAGTCTAGGTTTTAAATTTATTTCGATGTTATTGTGTTTAATTATTTATTATTATGTAATTTTTTTTAATATTGTTACGCATTCCATTTTATTTATTTTAATTTATATTTATGAAAACTAAAAAATATTAAGTTTTATTAAAAAATATAAATATGTGGATTTTTTTAGTTTCTTGTAGTTTCTTGCATTTGAGCAAAATAGTGGGTGAATTTCTTAGGAGTGACATGACATTGTAGGGACCACAAAAAGTATTGCGGGACCACAAAAAATTGCTTAAAGAACCCATTAAAACTCCTTACATTGGAGATGCTAAGGCTTTTTTTTTTCTTTCTTTTCTTTTTCAAATCTAACCTCCCATTTTTCTTTTGTAGTCACTCGTCAGCAACTTGCTTCCATATTCTTCAGTAAGTCCTATGCACCAGATATGTGCACTGAAATAGTACTCATCTCATCCAATTTTTTTCCTATTCTTAAAACCTTGAGTCTAGTTTTCTTCCACTTTAATTTCACCAAGATTCCCTTATAAATTATAATCAATTACAATCAAAGTCGTATAAAAAGCCACTAATAATGCACTAACTAACTGTATAACACAAAGATTCCCTTATAAATTATAATCAATCACAATCAAAGTGATATAAAAAATCATTAATAATGCAATATATATATATATATATATATATATATATATATATATATCACAACTCATGAGAGAATATTATCTATGTGACAACATGAGAACAACCAATAATAACTATCCAATCAAAATTAATCATTGAAATTAAAATATTTAAAATTTTAAATTGAAATTTAATGTATCATCAAGTCTCTAAAAGATTAACCAAACAATAAACAAATCTATAAATATCTTAATTATCACTTTTTAAAATATTTCAATTAACTCATTATCATCATGATTATCGTTGTCGTCACCATGACCACAGTTGTAGTCATTACCATAATCGTCATCATCGTTGCCACCATCGTCAACCGCTACCACCTCTGTCGTCACAATCTTCGCCGTCGTCATTATCACCACCATGATTGTCGTCGCCACCATTGCTATCATCAAATGCCACCACCATTATCGTCCTGACCATCATCATCGTTGATGCTGCCATCACCACTGTTGTGAGCAGTGATGGTGACAACGATCATGTTAATGAAGGTGATGACAATCATGGTGATGGTGATGAGTTAACAATAATTTAAATATTTTATGACATGATTTGTTTGATGAATCTTTTAGAGATTTAATGAATATATTATATTTTAACTTCAATTTTTAAATATTTTAATCTCAATCGTCTATTATTTTTAATTATAATCCTATAATTTTTATTAATTCATGTGCTCACATAAGAAAGTATTCTCATAGGAGTTTTATTTTTTATATATATATGTGTGTGTGTGTGTGTGTTGGGGGGGGGGGGGAGGAGATCCACTTATTCAAAGAATAACTCTTCTAAAATTATTCATCATTCTTACCATTCATTTTCTTAAGATCCAATGGTTATTGGAATAAGTGGATCTCTTCTCTTTTTATATTATATAATATAATATCAGAAGTGCCAACATAAACATACATAAAACAGAAAAGGGAGATCAAATAACAAGGTTAAGACATATTTATATCTCAATACAATATAAATACTATGTTATATTTGACAAAATTAATTAAAAGTTTAAAAACTAATTGGTAGTTGAAGGTTAAGAGATATTTATATCTCAATATAATATAAATAGTAAGGTTATATTTGATAAAACTAACTTGAAAATGAAAAGTTAACCAAAAGCTAAAAAATTAGTTGGTAACTGAAAGTTTTTAAGTTAATTTATTAAATCATCAATGTTTGATACTAGTTGTTAAATAGATGAAAAATATAAAATGACATATTTAAAAAGAATAATAATGAAATTAAATAAAATTTTAAGGATAAAAAGTAGATAAAATATAAAAAACTAAAAACTAGCATTTTAAAAAATATTACTTTAAATAACATCTCAAAAAATATTATACATTACTTAAAAAAAACTTATTTATCAACGAAACAAGTTTCACCACTAAAAAAAAACTAAAAACTAACTAATATAATTTGTTCAACATAACCTAAATAACCCTGCTGGATACACTCACCACCATAAAAACAACATATACTGATCTCAAACCCCTTCTAAAGGCTACACGTACATAAGTTTCTAAGGCCTCAAGGTTCCTTCATTGTTTTACCACAAACAATTAATATTTATTCAATCAAATAATTAAAACAGTTTTATAACTCATAATTATTAGATTGAGTCAATTTCTAAATTTAAAATAAAACAAAATCCCAAGTAAACAAAATCCCTCTCTTGTGCGACTGTTTTAAAATTAGATCTGGAAGGTCCTTGGACCACACCCAATTGATTCACATCACAACAGAATCAATTAGGCTGGGGTTGGGTTTGATTTTGGAATAATCTGATATTGAAATATGTTTCTTTGATTTGATTTTAGTTTACTTGAATAATCTGTTTCTGTATGTTTTTACTTCTCGGTTTGAGTTTAGGAGATGAAGATTTTTTTTTATTTTATTTTTACACTAAGGAAGCCATTTCCGGGGCTTTAACCTCCAGAAATCATTTAACACCTCTCTCTCAAACAAGTATACATACATGAAGATTTTAAACCGTCAGAAAAAAATATAATAAAATTAATGTCACATCATGATACAGAAAAAAGATAAAAATTAAAATAGGTAACAAAATAAAGATGAGGAAGTACGACTAATCAAAATTTAATTTAAGATTTAAAAATAAAAATTTGAAAAAGTTCGTCCAAATATAATCGGCCCGGCTAAGTCTGTAAATTTCCGAAATCTTTATATGATTTCAACTTCAAGTACGCTAGTAGGCAATGGAACTCTAAATTTACTTGCATTGTTAACTTTTATCATTTCATTTAAATTTTGAGAATGAATATACGAGGGAATACACTCAAAATATTGGATGCTAACATAAAATTTTGATGCCTTAATTAAGGAATTAACATGATTAGCTTGCATTCTTATAAAACTTATCCTAGAGTTTGATATATTCAAAAGAGAAATCGTACACTTAGAAACTAGATAAAATGACATGAAAATTTGTCTGACCATGCATTGCAATAGCTATACTATGCATGTGAAGCTGCATAATCCAAATCAAATTATTCCTTACTTATTATATCTATTATCTCCCTTATTTTGTTATGATTTAATTGCGTTAATTGTCCCATTTTTTTGCAGTATCCCAAACAAATGCACTCCAACTTAGAAAACATTGCAAATTTTGTTTGATATAGAAAAACTGTCACAATTAATATGAAAAAATGTCACAAAATTATCTTAATTGTGGCTATTTTTGTTGGGGAAAAATTCACAATGTCTTTGTAAATTTGGGGCAAAATCCGTGAAAAAAAATGGAAAATAAATTTTGCGATATTGTAAAACTTTGAAGCAAAAAATTCAATTAAGCCTAATAGGTAATTACCTTTCTTATACACAACTAATTAACGTACATTTTATATTCCCTCTTTTGTGTATCCAGTATTGTATGAATACTCATCTAGTTAAAGTAATAATGAGCTAGTTTGTTTAAACCTAAAAGAAAAACAATTATGAAAGAAGTTTAAACAAATCAGCCCAATTTAACTTTTACATTTTATTGATAATTCTCACAAGGCATAAAATAGTTTTAAAAAATATGACAAAATTGCGATGGATTAACAATTGGTTTGAATACTATATGCCGTTATAATTGTACACGGCACTTGATAATGGCTTCAAGATAAAAATAAATATTTTCGAAGTTAATAATGATTTTAGTCCTTAAAACATATCAATTTTTGATTTTAATTTTCGTGTCATGAGAAGAAGTGATTGGTGAAGATTGTACGGTAGTAGGTAATGAAAATCCTGAGCGTTAATGCCTCCTATGAAGGGTATTGTGGTTGCCTCTATTTTCTAGGGGCTTTGAATATATTTTTAGCAGTTAAATAAAGGATAAATATGTCTTAAAAAAGTGTAAACCAAAAGTTACTGCTCCCTTTTTTTCATTATGCTTCAGAAATAATGAAAAAAAAATTAAATTTAAATTGAAAGGAAAATAAAAAGAAAGAAAAATTTAAAATATAATTTTTATAAATATTTTTTTCTTTTTTCTCTTAATTCAAAAAAAAAATTATATCAATATCTATGTTTTTCTTTTCTTCCTACTAAACATATTATTAGAATCGGACTCACATATAATCCTTCTCAAACATTTATATATTCTAATAAATATTAAGATTAAAAAATATGTCAACATTAAACACATAATTTAACACTTTTTTTTATCAGTTCTCATCCCTCACTTCAATTTTTTCATCTCTCTACTAATAGTAATATGTGCATGACTGTCCATTAAAAGTTATCCTAATTTATTTATTTTTTAAAGAAAACATTATCCTAATTTTTAATAATAAACACATTATATTTTTCATTTCTCTCATTTATTTTTTTCATCTCTCTAATAATAGTAATAATGCGTGATTGTCCATTAAATATTATCCTATTTTTCTAATAATAAAGATAAAGATTAAGATGATAGTACAAAGTACAAACTGCAATCTACATTAAATTTTCAAGGACTACAAAAAAAATAAAGTTTATAATGATCAATTATCATGTCAAACTATCTTAAACATGAGATGACATATCCATTTGAAGTATCGCCACGTGCCTCATTGTGGGCCCACTCGACCCACGTGTCTAAACTTTGTGGATGCAGTGAACTATTTGGCTAAATAAAAAAAAATATTAAAGTGTTACCAAAAAAGAATAGTGATAAAAAAAGGAGTTATTGATTATTTTGATTTAAATGGGAATCAGTTAAAGCATAGACCGTACTATCTCGTTAGCAAGAAAACGATAAATCCTGCGGCGGGACAGTACCAACTGACGCACACCATTCCCTCTCTCTTCGGATCTCACCGCCGACGCTCACGGCGGTGCCACCGTCACTTCGATCTCCCTCTCGCGGGTGACTATTCTTCCTTTTGTTCTCATTTTTTTTCTTTTTAAATTATTTTTCTCGTGGTCTCTAGAATATACGTCTAATCAAGTTTTTCTGAAATCTGAACCGAATCGTTTTCTGTTTTTATTTTATGAATCCAATGGTTTGAATTTTTTATTTATTCTCATTTTCTTTTCCTTCGAAATTAAAATTATAGATTGGCATATAATTTTCTTGTTGCTGTTGTTGATGTAGATACTGAGAAGGTAAAGTCGTTAACGATGGCCGAAGCCTCTGGTAGTAAGAGTTGTGAAACTTTGGCTCTTTCTGGAGGTTGAAGAAGGCAAGAATCTTATCCTATTTTATTTTTTTGTTCATTAATTTTAAAATCTGTGTAACGAATAGATTTTTTTTTTTTTTAAATGTCTAAAATCTATTACGTATGTTAGAATATTTTAACCATTTAGTACTTTTACTATATGCTTATTCAAATCACAATTTAATGATTTATCGTGTAATAATAATCACAATAATTTAATTTTAATACTTTATTAGTGATTTTCTTTTTTTAACATTTTCAATTAATCAGAAATCATCTTATCCTACTTATGATTTTTAAGCCAATTGTTGTAAAACTTAATAATTTACTATATATAAAAATCTCTGATCGGATGATAATTTTCTTCAAGTTCAAACTTTGTGTCCTCTAATTTGTGCAGCGGCAGATCCGTGCAAGGAAAAAATGTGCTTTCTATTAGAATATGAGACTGTCATGTTTCGAAAGAAAAGACGTTCACATATGGTCATGCCAATTCTCATGATATATACAGTCAGGTTTTACACATCAATTTAGGTTGTGGACTTCAGTCATGAGATAGAGAATACATGGAGTGACTTTAGTCTTTAGTGCCAGGTTTATGGCCGGTTTGTTTTAAATATAATATAATGATGGACGGTTTGTCTTTAGTTGAGTGAGTGTTTAGGGAAGTTCGAGCTTAGAAGATAGAACTTCTTAATTAATTAAGCTTTTCAAAGATGTTTCAAATAGTCCTTTCGTTTGGGGGCCACTTCGTATGAGGAAATGCAAGCCAGAATAAGTTACATTTTTTATTCTGTTGAGATTAGGTTGAGCAAGGAAAATGAAAAAAATAAAAATACACTCCTTTGAAAACATAAATTACATTGTACTTTCCTCTTTCCAGTGAATGGTCCTAATTTAGTTATCCTCTTGTGATTACTCATATATAAAGATCAATTGCCTCTTTTTTTCTTTTCATCAAGCACGAACTACCTGGTGCTTACTGTCATGGTTGAACAGTGATTTCTTTGGTTGGGAGTAGCCAAATTTAGATGTCATTATATTGCACTGGTGGAGGTGATATACATCAGCTTCTTTTAACCTTTTTCTTTTGTATGCTATGATTGATTAGATACCTTTGATCCTTAGATAACTAATTAAAAATCCATTGTTAAATTCATAAGGCCGTTCATTTAGGATAAAATTTAACATCCTTTCTTGTGCTTGACTGAAAATTAATATTTGGAAAATGAATTTGCCTTCATTTGTTTTTATCTTTTGTATATATCTGTGTAGTGATTTTATTTTTCATTTTGTATCACAGCTTGTGTTATCAGGTGGCATCTCCAATGTAGCAGCAGTTCCGTTGTGTGAAATCTGTGTTGTAGAGTAAGCTGTTGTCATGTGAGAACTTTTAAGAGTTTTTTTGATTTTACAGAATTTAATATGATTGTTTATGGAAAAAACTCTTCTCTGCAACATCAAGCGCCGGCATTCGACACTGGTGTTTGCTTGACAGAGAAACTCTCTGCCACTGCCACCTTTGCTGCTGGCATTCAAGTTTGCCTCTTCTCTTTCTCCTTACATGTATCCTGATTTGGACACCTGTTTACATGATGAGATGGCGGTTGCAACCTTTAAAGAACCTCCTAGTGAGTGTTGTGGGAATAGGAAAATGGAAAGAAAGTCTTCTGGGAGGAGACGTGTGTTTGTTCAGACTGAAACTGGGTGTGTTTTGGGAATGGAATTAGATAGAAGGGACAATGCCCATACTGTGAAAAGGAAATTGCAGGTTGCCTTCAATGTCCCAACTGAGGCAAGCTCACTTATATGTGGGGACATGGTCTTGAAGAATGACCTAAGTGTGGTTAGAAATGATTCTCCACTTCTACTCACTAGGACCTTTTTACATAGGAGTTCATCTACCCCTTGCTTTTCACCTACTGGCAGGGATCTTCAGCAGAGGGATCAGAGTGGACCAATTGAGGTTATAGGTTGCTCAGATATGTTTTCAGGAACCAAACAGCTGGTTAAGGATATTATGAAGGCAATAAAAGTTGGCATTGAACCCATCCCCATTCAGAGTGGATTAGGAGGTGCATATTATTTTAGGAACAGCAATGGTGAAAATGTTGCTATTGTGAAACCAACTGATGAGGAGCCTTATGCACCAAACAATCCTAAAGGTTTTGTTGGCAAAGCTCTTGGACAACCAGGACTGAAACGTTCAGTGAGGGTTGGGGAGACAGGTTTCAGAGAAGTTGCAGCTTACCTTCTTGACCATGATCATTTTGCCAATGTACCCTCTACTGCCCTTGTAAAGGTCACACATTCTATTTTTAATGTTAATGACAGGGTCAATGGTAGTATGCATCATAACAAAAAGCAAATAAGCAAGATTGCATCTCTGCAGCAGTTCATTCCTCATGATTTTGATGCAAGTGATCATGGAACTTCTAGTTTCCCTGTTGCTGCTGTTCATAGGATTGGGATTTTGGATGTACGGATTTTAAACACAGACAGACATGCAGGAAATCTTCTGGTCAGGAAGCTTGAAGGGTTTGGAAGGTTTGATCAAGTGGAGCTTTTCCCCATTGATCATGGTCTTTGTCTCCCTGAAACTTTGGAAGATCCTTATTTTGAATGGATCTATTGGCCTCAGGCATCAATTCCTTTCTCAGATGATGAGCTCGACTATATATTTCATCTAGACCCATTTCGTGATTCAGAAATGCTTAGAATGGAGCTTCCCATGATTCGAGAAGCATGCTTGCGGGTTTTGGTTCTCTGCACTATCTTCCTCAAGGAAGCAGCAGCTTTTGGTCTTTGTCTAGCAGAGATTGGTGACATGATGAGTAGGGAATTTCAGGGTCTCGATGAAGAGCCATGTGAGCTTGAGCTTATCTGTATTGAAGCAAAGAAACTTTTAGATCAGGAAGAATTATTTTCTTTTGAAGCAGAAGTAGAAGACAAAGATGTGACTCAGTTTCAGTTAGATTGTGAAGATCAGGATTTGGATTTCACTACAAACATAGAAGAGAAACTGACTGTAATGCCACCATTTCAAGTTGGAGCAACAACTGGAAACATTAGAAACACACTTTCTAGACTAGAGGAAAGTGTGATGGAGGACGAGGCTGAGAGTGAAGGGGAGTTGCCCTTTGGTGGTGATGAATACAATGGTCCTTTGGGAAATGGTGTGCCTAATGTTTCAAGGCTTTCTGTGTCTGCGAAAAACACTAGAACTGGTGAGAAAAGTTGGCAGCAGATGGGTGTAAAGCAAAAGAGTGGCTTTTTGGCTGGGACATCATCTGGAAACACAACTGTGAATGAGTTACCTGCAAGCTCAAGTTTCGTGAAGCTAACAGATATGGATGAAGAGAGGTGGAATCAGTTTCTTGAGAATTTCCAGAGGCTGGTGATCCCAGCTTTTGTTAATTGCAAACGAGGAAATGTGAGCAAGAAGCAGAGACAGAGACTTGGAACTTCATGCCAGTTTTAGGGGGACCATGAATGAAATGTGAAGTGAACTAATAAATATTAGAGGCTTGTACAATGTGTCATATGGTACAAATGGAACTATATATATAGATAAATAAATACAGAGGCTTTATTTTCGCAACACCGAGGACTGAGGAGGATGGAGTATCCAGGAGTAAAAGCAAATGAAGATTTCCAGGTAGTAATCTCTTGCGTCAGCACAATAGAGGGGAGAGCTTATCCACTAGTAGATGTGAAGATTATGTCCTGATTTGCTCCTTTTTATTTTTCCCACTTTAAGTTCACTGGTTAGTATGTTGAATAATTCAGAGTAGATGCCAAAATAAATTTGTATATATCTATGTTTTCCTGGAGATATAAAGGATATCTGTAGTGTTGTTTGTTTGTCGCCTTTAAATTCTTCTGTTTTTATCTTTTGGTGAATTTTCATTCAATTCTTGTATATATCAGCAGTCTATCTGTTGTCCAAATCATTCTTGGTTTGGATGTGAAAAGAAATAGGGAAAAAGGTAGGATAGAAGAGAATGAGTAGAAAAGGAAGTTTTTAGGTTCTCTAGATTAAAAGAAATTAAAAATAAAAATTGAGACAGAAAAATTGACTTTTCTTTTTACTTGATAGAGAAAATATAATCATATTAAAAGGCATTTAAATCTTACATAATCTAATAAAATAAAAGTAAAGACATTTTGATCATTTTCTTTTCAAATCGAAGAGTCATTTTTAGGAGAAAGTTACATTTTTCTTTATCTTCACCTCTTTATTCGTTTGAGTAAAAAGGAAAATCATTCATATTATCTTTATTTCATATTATCTTTATTTGTTCCACAGAAAGCATACATTCATTGGCATAAATTGTTGGTGGTCATATATAGAACTTATTTGTTATTTAGCAACAAAAACTCACAAGACAGAACTGATCATTCACAAATCAAAATGTTTCGGAGTAGCATGGGATCCGCTCTTGTTATCTGTACATCTTGACTCACATTTTACAGCTAGCGACAATCTAAGGTTTGTTTCTACAAACTTCCTTGGTTCCCAAAGGACTACAAAAAAAAAAATAAAAAAATTCATCCCAAAACATATGAAGGAGTTCACCCCATTTCCCTGTGGTTCATGGTGGTTATTTTACTTAATTCAACCTGTTGCTCCTCTATTTGACTCACACTTCGGGAGAAGTTGCTGCTTGCAAATGACATGGTGTTTTCTTTCATGAGGCGCTTTTGCTTAATCCTCAATATACCCAGCGAAACCTCACCTATGGAGGGGCGTTTCCCAGGTGATTTGTGTAAACATTTGTGTGCAATTTTAGCAAGCTGCCTCACTTCTTCAAGATTGCATTTTCCCACAAGTTGTTTGTCAAGAATTCCATCTACACCATCATAATCCATTGCAGCCTTGCAGCAAATGAAAAATAAAGATGTGAAGAAGAAATCATCAATCTAAAGATTTATAACACTAGCACCGAGAACTCAAGATGTAGTAGTTCCTTTCCAAAGCAAAAATAACTTACAAGGTGGATATATTCCATCAAATTTTGATGTGGGTGGATGGCAGTGATGAGTTCAAAAATTATTATACCAAAACTGTAAATGTCACTCTTCACTGTGAACTTGCTTGAGGAAATGTATGCTGGGTCCATGAAGCCATATGTACCTTTAAGGCCAGAATTACGACCATCAAAGACCTCTTCCTTTGAGAACCCAAAATCAGAAACCTACATAATCAGTAATTCAGGAGATACTTAATATCAAACAAGAAAAAGGAAGATAATTTCTCGTCATTATGTTAATACTCCAGGATAGATGGGAAACTTTGCTTTAGAATTCAGCTGCTGTTGGGCGAATTCCAACATTGAAATTGTTCAATTCAATTCCATTTCCATGTTGTTGTGATATGTGACATAATTAGCGATATATTGTCCATTTATGTAATTAAGGAAATTCTAATCTCTTTCCATTATTTTTATATGTAGATTGATTTTAATCCTTGATTCTAATTCCTAAATTTATGGAATTGATTCTCTCAACCTAGTGTACAAATACGATGGTATTATTATAAAATAAATACATTATTCTTTAGTACCAACATGGTATTAGAGCAGTGCCATCCTCTATGATTTGTTGGTTATTATTTCCTTGTTACGTTCCTAAAGACACGGGTTTATTTGTTTGGTGTGTCTCCTCCAACAATATGTTTTCTTCTCTATGTTGCTCCATGATGGATTTTTAGTTGCATCCTTAGTTTTGCTTTGTTTCTGTTTGGCAGCTTTACCCTTCTTTCTCTTAGATGATTGTGTTTGGTTTGTTGTGTTTCATGACTGCAGTTGTGCTTGGTTTGCTGTAACCCTCTTCTAGTTTGGCAGCTGCACTTGGATTGTTGCATTTCCCTTCTTATTTGTTAACCACATTTGGTTAATTGTGCTCCTCTTCTAGTTTAGTAACTGAGCTTGCACTCCCCTTGTTTGGCGGCTGCGCGTGGTTTGTTGTGTCCCTCTTCTTGTTTGGCAGCTTCACTTGATTTGTTGGGCCCCTCTTGTTGGATGACTGTGCTTAGTTTGCTGCACCCCTCTTCTTGTTTGTTGGCTGCAATTAGTTTGCTTTTCCTCTCTTTTAGTTCAGTAGCTGGGCTTAGTTTGTTGTGCCCCTCTTCTTACTTGAAAATCACAATTGGTTTGTTGCACCCCTCTTCTTGTTTGATGACTATGTATGATTTGTTGCATCCCTCTTCTTTTTTGGCTACTATACTTGGTTTGTTGTGCTCATCTTCTTGTTTGTGGCTATGCTTGGTTTCTTGTGCCAACTCTCTAGTGGTTTTGTGGTTGTGCGTAGACTGTTTTTACCCCAACCTCTTAAGTTTAGGATTTGTTTGTTTTCATAAAAAAAGGATTTAATTATAACATGATTAAATCTTAATAAGCTTCAGCCTTCATTTTGAGGGACAGTGTTGAGATATTCTAGGAAATATTGAGATATTCAGTACAATTAGGGAAAACTGTCCATTCATGTAATTAAGGAAATTCTGGAAATGATTGGTGTTTGAGTTGATATCGTATCAAAACCTTAGAAAAATGATTAAAAGAACCTGACTATCAAAAAGCGAGTAGGAAAAGGCTTACCTTAGCTCTCATTGAGTGATCAAGTAATATATTAGCGGATTTCAAATCACGATGTACAATGGGTGGGACTGCCTGTTCCGTGCATATTCATGTTAACCAGGAACACTTATATATAGAATAAGAGAAAATATAACATTAAACATACCCCTTCATGAAGGTATTCTATTCCGTGTGAAATATCAACAGCAATTTGCAGCCTTTCATCCCAACTCAATTCCTTTTCTTCACCTACATGCATGCACAACACCACTCAATAGATATATAAAGACAGTTTTATTTATAAGACTAAAGGGTAAAGAAAAATTCCTCCACCGCGTCTCATACTTGGAAAAGGTGAAAAAATACATTACATATACTAATAATTGTGGACTACTTAAAACATGTAACAGAAAGCAAGATCTTCCTGTCTGTTTGGTGAGATTATCATGCAAGTCTTGATATATAACTATCACACAAAAAAAATCCTAAGAGGAAAGTGAAAGATCTTCTGCTTACCATATAAAAGGTTTCCTAAACTTCCATTACTCATGAACTCGTAAACCAGCATAAACTGTCCTTTATCTATGCAGTATCCTAACAAATTTACAAGATTCCGATGATGCAGTCTTCCTAGAAGAAGCACCTGGATCAACATCTCATTAAAACACAGTGGAGATAAGGGTGATTAATGTTAAATTCACGGAGTAATACTTGGAGTGGCTCCAATAAGAACCAATATCATTACTTTAAGTGAAACCCAGTGGAAATAAGAGGCCATCCCCACCGTTTTAATTAATTATAGCATCTGGCAAATAAAGGAATTTATTGCCTCAGTAGGATTTTATGTGCCAATGATGATGACCATATGCACAATGCAAATATAAACTCAAATAAATTTTCAGGTCATTTTTAGGAATGAATAACAGAGTTCAAATCAACTGGCACACAGCATACTATACCTTCCGGAAAATGACTAAAGTTGGTTTAAACTATGAACATCAGACTATCTAATGTATAGGTATTATCTGCATGGTTTCTTTGAATTTTCGTCATTATGATTTAGGCCTAATCAACAAGCATCAAGCCATGTATGAATGATGCCTGTAAAAATTAAACTGTTTGAGTCTCTCAATCAAAAGAAGACAAATAAAAGAGGAGGGAAAACAAAAGTCTATCTATTAAATCCTTTTCCAATATTATATAAATCACTAGCGAAGTTTCAAAAGAAAAGCAAAGTTCTGAATCCCACAAACCTTGTAATTAAAGTAATTAAATTTTGCAAAGATCTTTTTTGTAACCCAAAAAACGAAGAAAAAAGTTATTAGCATATACCTCTGTTTGAAATTCTTTCTCCCCTTGTTTAGAATTGGGTCCAAGCATCTTCACAGCTACCACCTCTCCTGTAGGCATCATTGCTTTATAAACTGTGCCAAATGATCCTTCTCCCAATGTATTTGTGAAGTTTTGTGTGGCCTTTTGAATTTCTCTATAACATGTAAAATGTCAGATAGCCCATTGTAAATGTTAATGTCCCAGGATGCATTTTTTATCTAAGACATCCCAAGTCCTTTTTTTCTCTTTTATCTTCCAAACTGACATGCAATGTATATAAAATTTTGCAAGGTGGTTGCTCTTGCATACAATGGAACTTCATTATAAAAGGACATCAGAAACATCCCATTTCCACAAATCAAAAAAATAATCAACACTTTATTAATGCAGCAACTATAAGGTTTACATCCTAATAGCAGTTATCCAAAAACAAAACATGTTGGAAGAAAGAAAGAAAGAAAGAAAGAAAAAAGAAAGAGCAAGGCTCATGCTCAGAAGAGAATGTACTTACTTGTATGAGTACTTCAGAATGCCTGATACTGAAGCAAACCCATCTTTATTCTGATGACTCCACCAGGTTGAATGTGAGCTTTTGTGAGGATTGTGAGGATTTGGTGACCTTGAAGTGGCTATGGAACTGGTGAGAGAAGCACTGAAGTCAATGCTAGTTTCTAATCCATTTGTTCGTATAGGGATAGTTGTTAAACTAGGCTCGTTCGCAGATCGGCTAAGACGATGAGCTCGCTTCTTGTACCACCTTATGCCAAAATATATGAGGCAAGCTATCAAAACTCCAAAGGCCACCCCAACAGAGACACAAATGATAACTAAATCAGCTTGATCAACCATCACTTGACCTCTCTTGATATTCAAGCAACTCAATCATCTTGCATAACTCTCTCACTAGAGGTTCACTGCCACAAAAGTAACAAACTTTCAACTTTTAAAGCTAATTCAACACTCTATCCTGCTAGAACTGACACCAATTCAACAGTTCATCCACAACCAACTTGAAAGATGAATCTAAACAAAAAACGCAAATACCAATCAATACACAGTATTGAAACAATTAATTATTCAACAATCATTAACATACCAATAATAAGTCACTTTACTCTCATAAACAACGGAAATAAAATTGTCCACCAAATAAACCCCGTCATCCATAAAACTCAAAACCCACCAACCAAAATTCAAAACAACAATAAAAAACTTTTCTTTTCAACTCAGACAGCAAAATCAGGAGAGAAATTAAGAACCTTGTGATTCAGAAAACTGCCCCCCCTTTCGGTAATTGTGCTTATTAAGAATGAGGTAGCCAGATGAAGAAGAGAGAAAGAAAGTGTAAAGGGAAATGAAAACTGAAAAAAAGTGGAAGAGGACTGAGTTGGAGGCTTCTTCATGTTTTAAAGCGGAAAACGAAATAAAAGGAAAAAATGCGGAATTAATTTGGTGGGTCTTTCTTCAAACACAGCGCCGGCGTCTTCATTTTTCGATTATAGAAAAAAAGGCATGTCAATCCAATAATTGCCTAATTGCTTTTCATAAATTATTACATCTTCAATAGTTTTAATCCTAGTTTTGTACTCATTTCCATAATTTCTTCGTTTTAAATGAGATTAATTTTTAACAGTTCACTAGAAAATATCTCAGGGTAAACTGTAATAAAATGGATATCATCATTCATACTTTATTCTCACAAAGACCCATGTTTCATTTCTTTTTTCTGTCACAGTGTCAATTATTATATTTACACTTTTATCTTATTTTCCCCTCAAAATATCAAAATTATAATCTACTTTAAACTGCAACTTACTTTGCATTTGATAGTAACAGTAAAATGGGGACTTTGCGAAGGAGC
>PYAF01002832.1:5214-20214 GCA_007407185.1 Glycine tomentella | reverse complement strand
GCGACACTCCATTTTTAAAACATTTCAAAATATATTTATATTACATTTCTATAAAATTTTACGTTTTCGAATCATAAATATTGTACTTGTCTACATATATTACAATGCATTAATTGATACATGATGATATATACAGTGCGTGTATTATTATGTACATGTAAAAGTGGTATGCATACTAGCTTTGTACAAATATAATTTTCTTTTAAAAAAAATACACCGCATGGGTTGGTTTATGACATGGCAAATGGATCGGAGTCTCTTAATTAGTTGAAACAATATTTAAAAAATTAAACTCAAAATAATGTTTGTAAAAATGTTGGACAAAAACAAAGAATGAATATATTAATGTTTATATAGTAGTGTATACTTCAAAGTTCAAATATAAGTAATTTTTTTTTTCTTTCATATTTCCTATATCGGAGGTCTAGAAGTATTCCTAACGAATAATACATTTATGTATATAAGTATGAATCTTTGCATTTAAAATTTTGTGCTTTTAGTCGTAAATAGTGAGCCAAATTGTATGCGTCTGAAGAGATGATCGTAAGCAATTTTAAAAGAAATGCATAGTGTGTGATTTTCTTCCGTTTATTGGTTGAAACATTCAAAAATATGTTTGGAATTTATTTTTTGTTATAATCTCCCGTAATTTTAAAATTAAACTGGAGAGAGCCTTTATCCATTTAAAATCTAAAGATATGAATTTACTTCTATTACACAACCCACACATTTAGTTTGTTTGATACTATTTTTTTCATGTTAAATTTATTAGGCAATATTTTTAACTAAATGTTAATAATTTAAAAATATAAATATCAATTTGATATTTTATAAATATATAATTATTATTTAATTATAATCTTTAATATTATAAACAGTTACATATATATATATATATATATAACTTACATGCATGTGCATAGAAGTTATTTTAACATTCAGTAAAAAAATATTTTAACATTATGTGAGACTTACAAACTTGTTATTTTCTCAATAAAATAAGGCATAACTAACCTCTTTATTTTTTATTTGTTTTTTTTATCGAGGACCTAAGATTAAGGAAATTAACACAAGTGGCCACTTTAAAATTCTTCAGGTGTATAGAGAGAAATAACATCTTGCAAATTAAGTTTTGTCTATAAATTATAATTTTTTTATTCGTATAAATTAAATATAAATATAGGTTCAATTAACTTAACTAGATTTCTTCCCTACTTATAATTGTGATGACAATTAAATAAACTAATTAACCAAAACTTATGTACCGAAACCTAGCTATGACCCAAAAAAAAAAAAAATTAATTTGTTATACTGCTAGTATATGAATAACCATGGTCATTGTAACCTACATATGTTTGGGGAGCTTTTGAGGTTTGGGGACTTGTAATTTAAGAGTGAACCAATTAGGTTAAATTTTCTGGGCCTTTAAAATTAGTTCAATTTTCAAAGAAAAGAAAAATTGTTTACCTTTAAAGAACATAGGCACATGCAATGCCACCAAAATCGCATTTAGAAGCACTACAATAGGATTATTTAACAACCCAAGAAAAGATTCCCCTAAGACTAGACCTAATTTCTCATATTGATCACTAATGCTCATAAAAAATATTGATCACTAGTAGTCATCTTTGTCAGCACTTGCTTCACTCTACTGCAATGGATATTGGAAGTTCATCGAGCATTCCTTCAGAAAAGCTTCCTGCTCCTGATGCTAACTATTGGATATGACAACTAAATTGGTCGGGAAAAACGGTAAAATTGATCAAGTTTTTGGTTCAGATAAACTATAGAATTAGTTCATTGACAAATCAACAAAAAAACAGAAAAGCTAGAGAGAAAAAATTACAGGAGGTGAACGAAAAATGTTTAATACAATATTTTATTTTATTTTCTTTGAAAAAAATGAAAAATCAACTTAAATTATTTGTCATTTTTCTTTTTATCTTAAATATGTAAACTTGTTATTATTAATAATTAATATTTAATACTGTATAATGTTGAGACTTAGACATTTTTTTAACAGTAGAATATAAAAAATAAACAGAAATTACCAAACAAAAGATGTTGAAGTTCTACAAGATGTCCAAGTATTCAAAGAGTATTCAAAGAAGTAAGAGTTTTGCTTCATACATTATACAATTTTCTCTATACACTATATTGCAATAGTGAAATATTGAAAATAACCTTTTGTATTTTTAATAGACTATTTTGAATTTCCTAATACACTATTTTCCTGCCTTTCGTTTCCTGAGCAGCTGCGCATGGAGTTTTGCTTTTTTTTCGTTGACAGGCTGACGACGGTGGTGGCATTGGTCGTGCGAGTTGCAGGTGGTTGGTTGTCATTCCAGTCGTAGGTGTTGGCGTCGTTGGTGGTGGTTGCTGGTGCGTCAAGGTGAGCGTTGGTGTCTAAATGTCGTGGCTGATGGGATGGGGTGGGGCTCCAAATGGATTAACTAATCCGTATGGATTATACGAAATATACAATCCGTATGGACTATACAGATTATATAATTCGTATAGACCATTTTTAAGGATTTTTTGAGGATTTGATTTGAATTAATTATTTTAAATATATAAAATTATTTATAATTGTATTAGAAATAGACCTGTCAAAACGGGTTGAGTCCATGGGCCAACCCATTTTGGCTCGCCTAAATTGGTGGATTGGGTTACTAAAAAGCTGGCTCACCAAGACCCGAGTCATTTGGACCCGGCTCACTTAACCCATAACCCACCCGAATTAAACCCGGGTGAGCCGGGTTGGCTCATGGGTTATTAAAAAAAAGGAAGAGATTAGAGAAGTGCTTCTTCCGCCAGTCACGTACCTTACCTAATTACACAACGTCACAAAGTTGAAAGCAGCTGCAGTGCTTCTTCTGCCACTCGCGATGTGTACCACTCAGCTTCTCCAATGCTCCAAAGCACTCTTTCACTCCATGCCTCTTCGCAACGTCGTTTCCTAGAACTCCATCATCGTCGCTTGCATCCAAAACGATGACCTCCCCGACGCGTTCCGCTACCTCGCCGCCTCGTCGGAGAAGAATGTCGCGTAGTACAACACCATCATCTCAAGGCTCACGAGGTGCAATCGCATGGAGGAAGCACAGAGGCTCTTCGAAGCGATGTCGTATCCGAATATCGTGTCATACACTGCGATGGTGGATGGGTACACGAGGGTGGAGGGAGGGATTGGGTGTGCGAGGGCGTTGTTCGAAGCTATGCCTCGAAGGAACTCGGTGTCGTGGGTTGTGATGATCAATGGTTTGGTGGAGAATGGGTTGTGCAAGGAAACGTGGGAAGTGTTTGTGAGAATGCCGCAGAAGAATGATGGTGCGAGGACTGCTATGATTACTGGGTTTTGCAAAAAAATTGTAATTTTTTGTTTTTTTTTTTTAAATTTAAAGTGAACCAACTTGCGAGCTAGCTTGGGGACCAACCCAGATAACCCACCAACTCAGGTGGCTTGAGCCGGGTTGGCCAAAAACTGACCCACCACTAAAGTGAGCCAGCCCGGGCAGCTCACTTTCTAGCCAACCCGAGGTGGGCCAACCCGGATGGGCCGGGTTGGCCCGTTTTGACAGGTCTAATTAGAAACTGGCGTGGAATATGAGTATATGAATAAATGAATTTAGTATTTGATTTGCTTAACTACTTTATATTCAATAAAATTTAGTGATTGTTTGAGGTTAAATTGGTCTTGCTATTTTTTCCCATCCTTTGTTGTAGATATTAATAATTTCATTAAAATGACGATGGTAGTTATCTAGAGCATATGCTGTAACAAATTGTCCATAATATATTTTAGAAAAAAGAGAAAGATAGAGAGAAAAATGTAAATGACATCACTAATATGAGAGTACAGAGAAGAAGACCTTATGATATAGGTGGACACTGTGTGACTAAATGCTGAGTCAGCATGTAACTGCTTAGGCTAATATAACTGGTGTGGTGAAATGGCAACCATGGTGTGGTGGAAATTGGACAAGATACCATGTTGCATGTAATTTCTAGCCTTTGATTTGTATTGGAGTATTGTAAACTCAATGCTAAGATACCATGTAGCATGTAATTTCTAGCTTTTGTTTTGTATTGGAGTATTATAAACTCGATGCTAAGATACCGTGTAGCATGTAATTTGTAGCTTTTGTTTTCTATTGGAGTATTGTAAACTCAGTACTAGAGAGTTGTAAACACTCAGTTAGAGTTAGTAAACTCCAATTATATAGAAGTGAAGTTTTGGTTTTTTAATTTTTCCCTATATTTTGATTGTAGAACATGGATTTGATTGTAGTGTTAAGTCTTTAATTATTGGTGCAGATTATGGTAAGAACAAGAGGTTTGCATAAAGGTCTAAGGAGACTTGTAGACCGAGCATTTGGAAGACATAATGTTGATAATGCCGAGGATAGGATCGAACGCCGTAGGCCTACCGCTTCCGTCCGAAGACGGCGGGCAGCTAGTCTCGTTGTTGAGGAACTAGTTGCTCAAGAAGAACATGTGGAGCCTGATATTCAAGTGACGGATGACGTGGGTACTGAGTCAGAAGCATTTCCAGGTGGCTCGAAAGATTGTTCGATTCTGAAAGACTATGTTAAGCACTTGGCGCTTAGAGTGTGGGTTGAAGAGGTAATTTTATGTTTAGTTAGATAGAAATGAAGGTATATTTGAAAATGTAACGTTCTCTGACAATCAACTAACTTGTAGGAACGTCCTGAGTTAAAATTGGCTTCACACGGACATAAAGTAGCCAAATTTGGTTCCCCGACACCTGAGATTGAAGGAATAGTCTTTGCTACTGGGTTAAGCCCATTGATTTCCTGCTCGATCAATACCAGAGACAGAGGATTGCTATTTGTGTTTGTTGAGAAATGACACCCGGAGACCAGCAGCTTCCACTTGTCGATCAGAGAAGTGAGCATTACTTTGGATGATGTTTCATCGTTGTTGCATCTCCCAATCATGGGAGCCTTCCAGACTTAAGATGAATGATGAAGACCTCCTTTTGTGTGTCGAGCAACTATTTTGCATAGAATGTAACTCATCCACATACTCAAAGTAAGATGGATCCCACTTGGTTGATCTTTTGTGACTTGTGTATTTATTTTTTGGAGCACCTTTTGTTTTCACCTTCTCAAAGGGCGCATGCATGGAATTTGAATCAAGAAATGCAAGTTCTTTAACTTTAGTCTTAAGTGTCACTTTTCCGCACATGTCAAGCTTCTCAAATCGCTTGGAGATAGCCTCTATCTCGTCTGTAATGTGAATTTCTCCATCATCTAAACCTTGGTGTGAAAAATGTAATCTCTGCCAGAATATATGAATGCTTAAAAGCGGTATACAACTTTAGCAAGCTCACATGCATAAGGGAGACCATGGGTAGTTCGCATCACACATCCACAACGAGACAGGTTTTTGCCCGCATAATGGACTCGTTCAAACTCAGTAGCAATATGGTTTAACGCATAATTGGACACCATACCGATAAGTCTCTTGTACAATGTTACTTTAAATACATGTCCTACCACATGGGTGCTTCTTTCTAATGACGCCTTTATTTCAGTATGTTGCAATGTCATCATATTATTCATCGCATCCCAGACACTACATAAATCTCCAATGCTATTTTGTAGTAGTCTCTTCAAAGTCGAATGAGCAGTCTCAACCTTGGATTTAATTCAAACATATGAATACTTTGAAACAGATCCAACTTATTCAAATAACGATGTAAACAACTTCAAAACCTCGATTACCTGTTAGTGGTAGTGTTCTCCAAATGCATCACTTTATTTGTCCATGATGTGACAAATTTTTCCTTGTGAGGATGCAACCATAAGTCTTTCACATAATCAACAAACGATGGACATGGTGAACAAGCAATTTCAAACTTCATCAAATAATCATCATATTGCTTCTCAGTACCACAATCAATAAGACTCCCCCATGCTTCTATGACATAGTCTCATGCGTTCTTTTGTCGGATAAAAGTTTTCAATTTTGCCTTCACATTCTTGTCAATGTGAAACTGGCACAATAAATTCGTTGAGTCAGGAAAAACAGCTTTCACAGCATTCATGAATGTTGTATCTCTATCAGTAACAATGACGCCAGGGGAAAATTCATTTTTCATGAATATCCCTCTAAATCGTTCAAGGGCCCAAACAACATTGTTTACACGTTCGGCCTCTAAATACGCAAATACAGCTGAAAAAGTCATACCAATAGGTATCACACCAACAATGTCAAGTAACGGAAGTCTGTACCTGTTTGTTTTGTATGTACTGTCTATCAAGAACACCATATGATATGTATTGCTCAGTTTTATTGCATCCTGATGTGCCCAAAATAAGTCATGTACAACATTTTCATCCTTCAGTCTATGCCAATGAATATACAAATCGTGTTCAAGAAGTTTCATTAACTGTTGCATTTCAGTATTATTGCCTCTAATACGCGTCCGGTATGCATATCTTGCATTGTATACTTGCTTCAAACTTGTATAATTATTGGCATTGTGATCCTTCAAAGTTAGGAGAATATTCTTTGGTTTCACCATCAACCTTGTCATATCAGCAACAATGATCTTCTCCTCCTCAGTCAGTCGACCAGCATATGGGTGTCCACATAATGATTTAGTCAAAAAATGATTATGAGTGTCACATATTACATTCACTATCCACCCTTCCTCCCGAGACTGGCTTGGCTCACAACTTAAAAGGACATCCACATTTTCTAGTGTTAGTCATTGAGGGTACAAAACCTTTTTTCCATGATCTATATTTTTCGCTCCTTTCACAAGCAATTAAAACATATGATGTTGTCCCCAACTTTCCATTTGACATACCACTCCTCATTATGACAGCTACAAAACCATTAGGATATGTAACATTACGAGCCCACTTCAATACATCCTCACGGGAAATGAACACCTACAAAAATGAATAATTTTTTTTAATCTTCTTGATTCAATCATTTAAGAACTATAACTTTTTCCAAAATCAAATAAATACCTCAGACGTCTTGAAGTCTGCAAAACAATCAACTAAACAATTCACATTTGCATACGCATCAGTATTTTCTTCAATGTCTTCATCCATATTAATTTCTTCAGACATTATACAGTCATACATCCACTCCTCGTTGTCCATCTTCAAAAGTCAAAATAAAATTTATACTTTGACAAAACATATGCATAATATAAATATTTAACAACATTCAAGTCATAAATTCAAAGAAAATACAACAAGAATTTCATTAGTAATAAATTTACAATTAAAAAATCCAATTTTGAAAAATATAATATTCAAAGTAATCAAAATAAATCAGTACAGTCCATACGGATTAGCTAATCTGTATAGTCCATACGGATTAGATAATCTGTATAGTCCATACGGATTAGTTAAGTTGTATGGAATCAAAAAACTGTCATTACCTCGCTGCCATCACAACCAACCACCAACCACGACCAACAACCCCCAGCCACCACCAGCTCGACTCCGACGAAGGCGGACACTAATCTTCACTACTACCAACCACAAATGCACAACCAACAACTCTAGAACCACCAAAATAAAGCAAAAAACATACAATTGATACATGAAGTTAAAAGCTGCTCAGAGGAGTATTTTTGTCATTTTAACTTTTATATAGTGATGAAGAAAATTATATTGTGTATGAAGTAACACTCAAGGAGTAATTGATGAAGAGTCATGTCTCGCCAACCAATTTGTGCATTTATTACCCTCTCTATAAACATAACATGTTGCAAACTTAAGTGTCAAACTGTTAATGCCTCTTCTTTAGAGATTTAACCTTTGATTGACGAGTGAAGTATGCGGGGATTTCAACTGATGAAACGGGTAGTTTCTTTGGGTTATTACCATTTGAGGATAAGTTTTAAATTTTTTACCAAAAGGGAATAAGTCACGTGTTACGACTTTTAATTTAGAACTTGTAACACACATTACGACTTATATATATTTTTATTTTTTAAACTGAAGTCGTAACAAAATTTACAACTTTAGTATAATTTTTTAAGCATACGATTTTAAAGTCATAAATTTTTGTATGACTTTAACTTTTTTTTTTAATTTAATGACTTGAAAGCCGTAAATATTAATGACTTGAAAATCATAAATATTTTTATGACTTTCAAGTTCAAACGTTGTTTTTTATTTATTTTAAAAATTGATAATTTTTTAAAATTGTAAATAATTTTTTATCTAATAAATAAATTAATAAAAATATGTAAAATATATTAAATAAAATCATATAAACTTTTTAAAATATTAAATAAAATAATATTAAAATTTGTTTTTCGGTCAAATACCCAAATTTTAATATTATTTTATTTAATATTTTTTAAAAAAAAATTATATGATTTTATTTATTAAATAATTAAATTAAAAATTATCTACAATTTTTTAAAAAAGATATCAATTTTTTTAAAAAACGTTAGAACTTGAAAATCGTAAAAATATTTATGACCTTGAAGTCGTAATACTAAAAAAACTAAAGTTGTACACTTAAAAAAATTATACTGAAGTCGTAAATTTTTTTACTATTTCAGTTTAAAAATAAATGAATATAAGTCGTAACACTTGTTATGACTTACCCTCTTTTGGTAAAAAAATTTAAAACTTACCCCCAAATGATAATAACTCAAAAAAACTACACCTTTTCGGTTGAATCCCCATGTATGCGAATGAAATTAATTGCTACATTGTGTCACCAAGTAGAGAGTTGAAACTTAGACTTAAGTATTATAACATTTAATTTAAACTTTCATGTGTACTTTAAATGTTAAGAACCTATAAACTTATATTTTTATTTTAGTTTTTAGTATTATAACATCAACATCAACAACACTTTTAATCTAAGTTAATTAGGTTCGGTGGTAGATGAACCCAAAGATAGATATGAAGAAGTTGAAAAAAAAGGAAGAAAAATGAAAAATAAGACAAAAGAAAAGAAAATAACATAAAAAAAGAATGGCGAAAAAAGGGGGGGAAATGAAGACGAAAAAAATTATAAAGGGACCGTCTGGATCATAGAGATAATAACGGGTCTAACCCTTCATTTAGCTTATAGCTTTTCTCCATTCCGTCCTAAGACACACTTCCGTCAATCTATATCTCACTCCTTTAAGTCTTGTTTAATTATCTTTCTCCAGGTAAGTTTCGGTCTCCCTCCACCTCTCTTTGTGTCGAGCTCTTGGTAACAAACTCTTGTTCTTACGGGAGCATCCAAGGGCTATCTCATTACGTTCCCAAACCACCTCAATTTATGCTCCCTCATCTTTTCACTCACCGGTACTACTACTACCTTTCGTCGAATATCTTCATTTCTTATCTTATCCATCTTTGTATAACCATACATCCACCTTAACATCCTCATTTCTACTACCTCTATTTTATGTTCATGTTGTCTATGTACTGGCCAACATTTAACTTCATATAACATGTAGGTTTTACAGTTATCCTATAGAATTTTCCTTTTAGCTTAAGGGGAATTTTGCGGTCACATAAAAACCAAATACACTCCGCCTTTTCATCCACCCTTCTCTAATTCTATGATTTACATCCTCATCAATCTCTCCACCTTTTTGCAAAATTGATCCCAAGTATCTAAAAACATCTTTTTGGGTACCTCTTGACCAAGTAGATGCACGAGGATCTTGATCACCATCTCTTATCAGCGAAAACTTACATTTCATATACTCAGTCTTGCTCTGACTTATCTTGAATCCTTTAGACTCCAAAGTGTTTCTCCAAAATTCAAGTTTCCTATTAACACCATTTTTGGTTTCATCAATAAGCATAATATCATAAGCAAACAACATACACCACGACACTTCCTCTTGAGTATCTTTTGATGGTTCATCCATCACTCAGGCAAAGAGATGATGACTAAGAGCCGAACCTTGGTGTACACCTACCGTGATAGGAAAATCCCTTGATGTTCTATTACAAGCTTTCACACATGTGTAGCCCCATCATACATATCCTTGATTGCATTAACATACTTTAAAGGTACTTTTTTCTTCTCAATAGTCCACCATAAAACTTTTCTTCGAACTCTATCGTATGCTTTCTCAAGATCTATAAACACCATATGTAAGTCTTTCTTCTTTTCTCGATACCTTTCCATTAATTATCGCATTAAGAAAATAGCTTCCATGGTACATATTCTTGACATAAATCCAAATTGATTTATAGAAACCTAGGTTTCCCTCCTTAAGCGATGTTCAATAACTTTCTCCCACAACTTCATAGTATGGTTCATGAGCTTAATGCCTCTAAAGTTAGAATAATCCTGGATATCTCTCGTGTTTTTGTAAATAAGCAGAAACATACTTTTCCTCCAAGCATCAGACATCTTATTTGATTGAAGAATCTTATTGAAAAGATTAGTCAACCATTTTATTGTTACATCTCCCAAATCTCTCCACACTTCAATAGGGACGTCATCAGTTTCCAAAGCTTTATTATTTTACATCCTCTTCAAAGCCTTCTTAACTTCATGTGTATTAATTCTGTGCACAAATATTCTATTCAAATCATCATAAGCGTCCTCCAGTCCACCTCATTTTTATTGTCATCCCCATTAAAAAGTTTGTTAAAGTAGTTTAGTCATCTTTCACTTACATTTTCATCTTTTATCAAAAGTTTTTTTTTTTTTTATCTTCATCCTTGATGCATCTAACTTGGGTTAGGTTTTTACTCTTCATATCCCTCATTTTTGCAAGTTTATATATACCTTTTTCACCATCCTTGCTCCCAAGATTTTTATAAAAATCTTCAAAAACCTTGCTTCTAACTTCTCACATTGTTTCCTTTGCATTTTTTATTATTACTCTAAACTTTTGCAAGTTTTCATCATTGAGACTTTAAAGCAAAGATCTAAAGCATTCCTTCTTCTGTTTAATTGCCTCATACACCTCTCCATTCCACCACAATGTTTCCTTTGTTTTCTCCTAGCACCCTCCTTCTCACATTTTGGACACACATAGTCATCTTATTCCATATTTCATTTGCTTTTCTGATAGACTCCCACGTCCTTCACGCAACATGATTTTTTTGAACTCTATTTATTTTTCCTTCTTTAGCTTCCACCATCTTATCCTTGGGTTTAAAGTTCTCTTCCTCATATTAAGTACTTTGTTGAACTGAACCTCTAGCACTACCAGCTTATGTTGCATAGCGACACATTCTCCATAATAGACCTTGCAGTCGATACAAGAATTTCTATCTTCTCTTCTAGCCATAAAGAAATCAATTTGACTACGATTTTGGCCACTAAGATAAGTGATAAGATGAGACTCCATTTTTTAGTAAAAAGTGTTCACTAGCATCAAATCATAGGCTGGTGCAACGTTCAAGATATATTCTCCAGTCTCATTTCTCATCCCATAGCCAAAATCTCCATAAATTCTATTAAAACCTCCACTGCTTTTTAGTATTATAAAGTTAAAATATTATATTTCTTTAATGTTTTATTTATTTGTTTATTATTACAACTTTTGTTATTATTATTATTATTATTAAAATGGTTTTGACCTTAGTTATACCATTGAACTTTGAACTAATGCTTTATTCAATTCAATCACCAGTTTCATTTTAAAAGCATTGTTTTTTACTGAAGTTATAAAAGCATTGTTATAAAACCTAATATAAGTACATATATCATGATCATAATATTTCACAATAGATTCATAATTTGTCCAATAAATTTCGGATTGCTAAAAAAAATATCATTTACTAATTAAAATTCAATTGAGCCACCTGATTGACTTGTTTTTTTTTCGCATATAATTTAACCTTGTTGCATGATCTTGCAAGAGAAGCAAATGTGTAGGCCTTCTAAAAGTGTAGGAATAAGTATATTTAGAAGAATTAGTTGTCTTTCTTTAACTTATCCCTTTAAAGCCTATTTAAATAGATATTTTTGGTAAGTGATGGGGAATATAGCGTCATATAATATACTCCTAATTAACATAGACATTATGGTTGTGTATTTACACTATTTAAATCGAATTTTAAAAATAGTTACTTCATGTTAATGACATGTTCCATCATATAATTGCAAACAGAACGAAAACAAAACTTTGTTTTCTGATCCTTCCAGGGCATTCTATAGTGGACCCATGCCCCTCCCCCTTCGTTTTCAGTTGTAATATCACCGACACTTTCATTATCATATCAAATATGGAGATGGTAGAAGAGAATGCAATGAGGAAAAAACATTATAATTATAATTATAATAAAAATAAACAATTTTATCATATATTATATAGTTTGTAATTAAATGATAATGTAAAAAATCTTAACTTTTTTAGAGCGAAATGTCAAACTAAAAGTGTATGCGAAGCGTCAATAGACATGAGAGAGAGGGGTGGGAAACACAAAGCATGGTGAGGGTCTGGGCAAAAGAATTTCATCTTTCTTCTTCTCAAAATTTCCAGAAGAGTACAAAGAGGAAAAACCTATGCAACATATTCAGGAGATATGGCAAGGTGTGGGGAATTTTCATCGCCAGCAGGAAGGACAAATGGAAGAACAGATATGGGTTTTTGAGGTTTTTAGATGTTTCCAATCTATATGCCTTGGAGAAACGGCTTGATCGGATTACAATAGGAAATGTCAAGATGAATTTTAATATACCGAAATTCGAAAAGTCACAAATTCAACTGGACAAAGGATTTGGAAGAGCCGCATATAATAGTGTACAGGAACAAGGTCAGCAGGGCAATCTAAAGATTAATATGGAAGGAGATAACCATTGTAAGAAAGAGGGCGATACAGAGTAGCGGTCGTTTGCAAATATTGTGAAGGGACCAATTAACACCAAATCGAAGACTTAGAGGCCGAAAAGTGGTAGGCCAGTGATGGAAGATGAGAAGAAATGGTGGGGCATAGAGTTAAATGTAACAAAGAAGAATCTGGAGTGACTCGACAACTGTTGGGTTGAATGACTGAGGGATTTATCTCTATTTGATAAATTAGAAGATGTGTATGTTGCTGAAAGCGGTAGAAAAGTGAAGCTAAATTATTTGGGCAATGACATGGTACTAATCTCAAGGTGCCACGAACAATGGGTGAAAGAAAGAGCAGAACATGGGGGATTTTTTTCTATTTTCCATTCTATTAAAAAAGGGAATGTAAGCATAACCTATGGAAATAGATTAACGTGGGTTCGTTGTACCAGGATTCCATTGGACACATGGGGAGAGGAATGTTTCGCTGCGATAATGGGATAGTTTGGAAGCTTTGTGAAAGCGAATACAACAACTAATGAGATGACGAATGTGAGCTATTCTAGGTTTTTAGTGATGGTGGCGTCGTCGCAACAAGTAGTTTACAATGCGAGGATTAAAATTAATGGGATGATATACTTGGTTAGGGCGATGGAAGAATTGTCGTTCCAACGAAATATGTGTGATTGTTGGAGGTCTTGGGAGAAAGAAAGTATGAACGATGAAGATGAGGATAGTTATGGCAGTGCCTATGGTTCCAATATAGTGTCGTCGGAATCCGATAACAAGGAAGAGATGGATGATGGCAGTACGGTGATAACGAGATCGATGAGGAGGGTTATGGTGGTGATAGGCAAGGTGAGAGGATGGAGGAACCGACGGAAGTTTCAAAAAATTACACAATGGTCTTGGGACAAAGGGAAAAGTAGAAATTGATAGACAATTGAAATGTCTCGTGGTTAATGGGAAGCCTAGGTGTGAATATGCTCTACATAGTGTAATTGAGACAATTTGCGTACAAAAGTATGTTGAACCTAACAACTTTGCTGGTGGAGTGAACCTTGCAGAAATGGAAACAAATGTTGTAACGCCTCTCTTTACCCTCTCGTGCTTTGGTATATTTTAGATCAGATATTGTGTTTGCTTTGTATTAGACTCAAATTAGTTATAAATTTTTCACGAAATTTCTTTTCTTTTTGCTTGCAAATTTTGTGTAATCTATTTGTAATAAAAGCGGCTTTCCCTCACCACGATTCATATAATTATAGTCCCTTAATACAAATGACATTATTAAACAGTCCAAATACAGTCCCAAATATTTCATCACCTAATAGATTACAAACAGCTTAGTACAGACAGCGCAACACCAAATACAAATCAAAGTGTAGATCATCAAAACAGAAAATCGTCACACAAGCTTCATCACATCTTCTTGTACATCATCCATATCACTGATCCTCTGCTCGTCCAAATAAATTGGGGTCATCACAGGTGTCAACCACCGACACAAATAGGGGTAAGTGCATGATAAACAAAATTTAAATATAAACAGACATAAATGTACGTAAGAGTTAAGTAATAATACAGAAAATTTATTTAATATATTTACTAAAATTTAATTATTATTTGCTCATCACATGTATTAAATGATCTCTTTCCCACACAAATACTTGTCATGAAATGCAAAAGAATGCATGCTCATCTTATTATATGATGCATGACTGAGATCTCAGCAACATCTAAATAATTGTGGCCACTGTCAGATAACCCCACCCTCACCTTAGTGGAACGAACTTATCCATCCGGTCAGGGTAGCTCAGTGGCGCGTAGGATTATCACTTCCATCCATGTGATCATCATGGTGGTGTGGTCCTCACTGCGTCTACCCCCTAGTTATATGGACTCAGTTTAGTTATCTGACACTCCTCTTCACGAGATCTAACCATCTCATCATCATCATCTCATACCCCACTGGGTAGGTGCACATGAAAATGCATGAATGATTCATTTTTCATCTTTTAAAATTGTTCTTTCATTTTCATCACAACAACACAGACCATTATCACAGCCTCATCTCAACATCACAGATCATCATCACAGTCTCATCTCAACATCACAGGTCATCGTCACAGTCTCAAACTCAACCTCACAGAGTTATCACAAACTCAAGATCATCATAGGGTCATCACATCTTAGAATCATTTCTCATCACCCATCACTTTTCATCTCATTTTTCTCATTATTTATTT
>PYAF01002831.1:23042-33697 GCA_007407185.1 Glycine tomentella | reverse complement strand
TTGTTTTTCAAAGGCACGAAGAACAAAATAATCGATTCCAATATGTATGTAATCGATTACTTCAGTAAAACTTAGTTTTTCTAAAAGCTTAACCTTTTAAGTGCTACCTTTGATCAATTCTTTTAATCTAATAACCCTAGATGAATGAATAATGCATGACATGAAATGTACACTTGGATTATCAGATCATATACTCCCTATTACATTTGATCAAATTAATCTTCAATGCTTCCATGGTTCTTTTAGCCTTTGGACATGTTGAAAGCTCAAAACTTCTTGAGGCTTGAACCTTGTTCATGATGCTTGACTTCACTGGAATCAACAATCCCTCCTTTTGTACTCATAAAATTCTAATGGAAAGTGATGTTAAACCTGTAAGGCAACCACAAAGGCGACTCAATCCTACAATGAAAGAAGTGGTAAGAAAAGAGGTTGTCAAGTTGTTAGATGCAGGTATGATATATCCAATTTCAAACACAACTTGGGTAAGTCCAGTCCAAACCGTTCCAAAGAAAGAGGGCATGACAATCATCCAAAATGACAACAATGACTTGATCCCCTCAAGAACCATCACAGGCTGGAGGATGTGCGTTGACTACAGAAGATTAAACGATGCAACCAGAAAAGACCACTTTCCTCTCCCTTTCATGGACCAAATGCTTGAAAGGCTAGTTGGTCATGATTACTATTGCTTCCTAGATGGATACTTTGGGTACAACCAAATCCCAGTAGCACCAGAAGACCAAGAGAAGACAGCCTTTACATGTTCATTTGGGGTGTTTGCTTACAGACGAATGCCTTTTGGACTTTGTAACGCACCTGCAACCTTCCAGAGATGCATGCTATCCATTTTCTCTGACATGGTAGAGAGAGGCCTTGAGGTATTTATGGATGACTTCTCTGTTTTTGGTCCTTGCTTTACTTCATGCTTAGCTAACTTAGCTAAGGTTCTAAAAAGATGTCAAGAGACAAACTTGGTTTTAAACTGGGAAAAATGTCATTTGATGGTTAGGGAAGGTATTGTGTTAGGCCATAAAATATCTAAAATGGGAATAGAGGTTGATAGAGCTAAATTATTACTAATTGAGATATTACCTCCTCCTATTAATGTGAATGGTGTTCGTAGTTTTTTATGCCATGCAGGTTTTTACAGGAGGTTCATCAAGGATTTCTCCAAGATTTCAAAGCCACTTAGTCAATTGCTGGAGAAAGACACTGAATTTTGCTTCACCGATGCTTGTCTTGAAGCATTCAACACTTTGAAGCACAAACTCACCACTGCACCTGTTTTAATAGCTCCGGATTGGAGTTTGCCTTTTGAACTCATGTGTGATGCTAGTGCTTATGCAGTAGGTGCAGTTTTAGGACAGAGAAAAGAAAAGCGTTTGCATGTTATATACTATGCTAGCAAAATCCTAAATGAGGCACAAGTCAATTATGCCACCATAGAAAAAGAGATGCTAGTTGTAGTGTATGCTTTAGATAAGTTCAGGTCATATTTAGTAGGTTCTAAAGTGATTGTGTATACTGACCATGCAGCTCTTAAATTTCTGCTTAACAAACAAACGCAAAGCCACGCTTGCTGCGTTGGATACTTTTATTGCAGGAATTTGATTTGGAGATTAGAGATAAAGCTGGAGTAGAGAACAAGGTGGCTGACCACTTGTCTAGGATTCAGGAGAAAGACTTGCAAGATGGACCAGAGATTGAAATCAATGAGTCTTTTCCTGATGAGCAAGTGCTTGCAGTTCAACTCAGTCCATGGTTTGCTAACATGGCAAACTTCAAAGCTGCTGGAATCATACCAGAAGATTTAACTTGGCAGCAGAGGAAGAAATTCTTACATGATGCGAGAAGGTACTTCTGGGATAACCCTTTTTTGTATTTTCAATGCATTGACAATGTTATCCGCAGATGTGTAGCTGAAACAGACGTGCCGAATATTCTGTGGCACTGTCATTCCTCTAACTATGGAAGCCATTTTGGTGCAAACAGAACTGCACACAAAGTCCTACAATGTGGCTATTATTGGCCAACACTCTTCAAGGATTCCAAAAACTTTGTGATGCAATGTGATAGCTGTCAGAGAACAGGTAACATTTCTCGCAGAGATGAGATGCCACTGAACAACATCCAAGAGGTTGAGCTGTTTGATGTATGGGGGATTGATTTCATGGGGCCTTTTCCTAAATCATTCTCCAACCAATGCATCTTGGTTTGTGGATTATGTTTCCAAGTGGGTTGAAGCAGCAGCTTTACCCACCAATGATGCCAAGGTGATCCGCAGATGTGTAGCTGAAACAGACGTGCCGAATATTCTGTGGCACTGTCATTCCTCTAACTATGGAGGCCATTTTGGTGCAAACAGAACTGCACACAAAGTCCTACAATGTGGCTATTATTGGCCAACACTCTTCAAGGATTCCAAAAACTTTGTGATGCAGTGTGATAGCTGTCAGAGAACAGCTAACATTTCTCACAGAGATGAGATGCCACTGAACAACATCCAAGAGGTTGAGCTGTTTGATGTATGGGGGATTGATTTCATGGGGCCTTTTCCTAAATCATTCTCCAACCAATACATCTTGGTTTTGTGGATTATGTTTCCAAGTGGGTTGAAGCAGCAGCTTTACCCACCAATGATGCCAAGGTGGTGGTCTCATTCTTGAGGAAGAACATTTTCACCAGATTTGGGGTTCCAAGAGCGATCATAAGTGATGGAGGTACTCACTTTTGTAACAAGCAGTTTGATAGCTTGTTGGCAAAGTATGGAGTCAAACACAAAGCGGCTACCCCTTATCACCCTCAAACAAGTGGGAAGGTGGAGATTTCCAACAGAGAACTGAAAAGAATATTGGAGAAGACTGTTGGAACATCAAGGAAAGACTGGTCTAAAAATCTAGATGATGCATTGTGGGCTTACAGGACTGCATTTAAAACTCCTATAGGTATGTCCCCATTTCAGCTTGTCTACTGTAAGTCTTGCCATCTCCCTATTGAACTTGAACACAAAACCATGTGGGCAACCAAATTTTTAAACTTTGAATTGTGAAAAGCTAATGAAAAAAGGTTGGTTCAGTTGAATGAATTAGATGAGTTCAGGTTCGCTGCATATGAAAATGCCAGGATCTACAAAGAGAAGACAAAGAAGTGGCATGACAACCAAATCTGCCCAAAGGAATTCGTTCCTGGCCAACAAGTGCTGTTATACAATTCTCGCTTGCGACTCTTTCCAGGTAAGTTAAAGTCACATTGGTCTGGACCATTCCTTGTGCGAGAGGTCTATCCTTATGGCACAGTGGGAATTTCTCCCTTGGATAGTGACAGAGCTTTCAAAGTGAATGGCTATAGATTGAAGCACTATTTCAGGGGAGATGTGGACAGGAACATCGTTTCTGTTCCACTCAATTCCACAGAGAATTAGCAAGAAGGAAGCGTCTAGCTCAAGACGTTAAACGAGAAAATTTTTGTTGTACATACATGGTATTTTGAAGTCTCTTAAGTTTGCTAGCTTTAGGTTATTCATTATGCATATTTCATGGTAATCAATTTAGGTTCATACATTAGTAGTTAGGTATTCCAAATCTTTTCAATTTTGATAGCAATAGGTTCATCATCATGTATGTTTCAATTTTTAGTCAATTTAGGTTTCAGTTAAGGTTAAATAAAATAAAAAGAAAAATAAAACCAAAAAGAAAAAGGTTGTTCAGAATGTGGCGCTAACCGCGCCAAGTGTGGCGCCAACCGCGCCAAGGACACGGCCAACACACGCTAACCACATGAAATTCGCGCTGATCACGTGAAATATTCGAGCATGAGCCTCTCATCTGCATAATCTCGTGCGGATCGCCCCATAATTTTGAAATAGCCACGCTACTAGCATGAACATCCACGCCAATAGTGTCAGTCTTTCAAACCCAGCCCTAAATTTTCAAAGCTCCGCGCGGATGGTGGTGCTAACCGCGCCAAGTTTTTGAGGCTGAAAGCCCTTCCAGTGCCATACCACGTGAATAGCGCCACATCTGGTGCTATCAGCACGAAGAAGCCGAAAGAAAAAGCCCACCAGTGAGTAGTGGCGCGGACCGTGCCACACGCTGCGCTAACCGCGCGAGACGTTGCAGACTGTTTTTAAATAGAATCAAATCGCGGGCTCTGCGCTTCAATTCACTCCCTTTGCTCCCAAAATCACTCTCCAGAGCTTGCCTGAACTCCTACAACCACCATCAATCACCATAATCATCTTTTTAAGGCCATACCCTAGCCTCTCTCAAAGCCCATTCCTTAAACCTCTTCATTCTCTCTCTTTCGCATTTCCTCTCAGCCTCATTCTTCTTGCAAGGCTCGAACCAGTAGAAACTAAGCTTAATGGCTGGAGACAAGGTAACATTCTGAACTGAATATGCTTTGTAGCGTATAATGGTATGGCTCACAAGCATTAGAAACCCAAATCTAATCGCCCAAGCCACTCACATTGAGTTTTGATGAACCTCATGTCAAACCTTAGGGTAGGAAACAAATTGTTTTTGTCCACTGTTAATTCTCTTATGGATTTGATCTTTGATTATAATGGGCAATGAAAATGCCTGAGTGTTTGGCAAATACCATGCTGGTACAATGCTTTCTGTTACCATATTGAATTGCTACAAGTGGGTAAATTGGAGATATTGAAACTATTCGAGCTGAGCCTCATTAGTCTATGTTAAATGTTATGATTTTGACCAAAGCATGGATACACTGAGATGATTTTGATTGCATATATGTCTCTGTGCTGTACTTTGACTGTGAAATGCGATAGAATCACAACAGTCCAATTTGGTTCATTCTTGATGACTGAAAATTATGCTTATAATATGCTCGATAAATTGCCTATGTGTGTTGTATATAAACTCTGTGTGGGCATGAATTTACTGATTTTTCATGCTTTGCTCACAACAGATGCTAATTTGGGTATATTGAGGGACTCGAGACCTTTTGATTAAAATGAGCCCCTATAGTTGGTTTGAATGATATGATGGAATGTAGGCATATTGAATTGACTTGATTATGTGCCCATGATATGCTCGATTAATTGACTGAGTGGAATTTTAAGAGCACAATTGGAAAATCCATGTTGCAAGGTTCCTTTAATTGCTTGAATATCAATCATGAATGCATGATGCACTCCCACAACCTGGGTTCAAATTGAACAAAACCACATGGTGCATTATAATTGAATAAATTGGGGTTTTTAATTTGTTGCACAAAATAGTTGGGTTGTGTTTTTCATTGGGATAGAGTGTGAACATAAATCTGGGAATGGAGGACCCATATCTTGCTTGTAAATAAACTAAATTGAACCAATTGGACTGTGCCTTTTATTGTCAATATAGTTAATCGAAACTTGAATTACTTGAAATGACTAGATGTGGCTTTGTTGGGTATTGTCATGAATTAAATCTGGGAATCATTGAGGCTAGTCTCAGGTTGTGAATAAAATTAGTTTAGATCTTGTGCAGGTTGAGCTGAAATTGTGAACTTGCAGGTAACTTAAATGCTTGAGGTGTGAATTGCTTGAATCAATGGTTAATGTTGTGACTGTGCTTGCATGAAATGTTTGAATTCTGAATTGTTGGTGCATATAAGGAAGCGAAATCTGGGAATCCAGATGGTGCTATTCTTTTCCTTTTCATAATGTGCATCTGTTCTCTGATCAAATTGGTGAATTTTGAAATTGGTTTCTGCATGAATTGCATGAATTATATCTGGTTTGGTGTATGTAAGGCACTTAAATCTGGGAATGGAAAGTTCAACCTTGTTGTGAATAACTTAGGAACCCAAATAGTTACCTGGATTGTGCTAATATTGTCAACATAAATATCCCACTTGCTGTTTGGTTATAATTATGGTGTTGGAATGAAATACTTGAGGTTCTGAACCAAGTTGTTGAAAAGGCATACAAGAATACTGAGTGCCAATTGAAAACCCTGCTAATTGATACCACTGCACTGTTTTAATTGTTTATGTGGGGGGTTTCTAAATGTTCTAAATCTGGGAATCATGGGCACACTGTTAAATGATGAACACATTGATTCTTCTAGATGCTGTAAATATGCTTGCTACTTGAACTGTGCTTCTAATTTCATGAACATTACTCACTTATGCACAGTACCCTGAGATAATTGTTGATTGTTTGATCTGATCCAATGAAAGGGACAAATCTGGGAATTGAACCTATTGAACCATGCATATATCTAGAATTTGTTCTGGGTTTCAGGGAAAATAGGTGGCCAAGGGTAAGAAGAAGAGTACTACAATATGAGGCAGCAAACGGGCTAGGCTTTCAGACTATGATGAAGCCCGATTCCACTCAACTGAATGCCATGAGAGGTTCGATACCTGGTACCTCCCTAAGAAGATTATACCAGAGAAAAAGATTATGTTGGAAATGCTTCCAGAGAAAAAGATTGATGGACCACAAGACTTATCTAGACGCTGTGAAGAGCGCTGCTGAGAAGCAGATCATCAGAGCCTCAAAGCTCACTCTAGAGGACCTCACAGCCCGCAGTCCTAGAGATGCACCACCACCAGATGAGCCCCAGCCGGTAGAGCCAACACCACCAGCTCCTTCTTCCACCACTCCTAGACATGAGCCACTCTACACAGACTCTCCTAGCTATTTGGCCTTCCAGGAGTTTGTCAGGACCCAGCTTACACAGCAGACCCGCATGCTTGAGGCATTATGTAGGCAGTGCGGCGTCTTACCCAGCGACTACCAATTTCCAGTGACACCACCACCAGCCGCTGCAGACATTCCTCCTGGTCCCTCAGCTGCTGCAGAGGTTGATGCAGCCATCCCTGAGCCACCACAGGCTTCAGAGGCTGAGGCTATTGATGAGAGAGGAGAGAGAGAGGAGTGACGGGACTTATTTTTATTTTTATTGTTGTCTGTTTATTTCGGATTATGCATTTGATCGTTTGACATTCTTCACATTTTATATTTCTGCATATATATATATATATAATACTGTTTCTGATTTAATTTTGCGCACAAAAATCTGTGTAGATCAATGTTTCGGTTGGTTGCGATTTTCCAAATAATGCTGAAGTGATGAAAATTTTTCCAAAGCGCTGTGACCTTATTTGTTGTTGTTGGGGAGAGTAATTTCTAAATCTAGGAATGGACACGCGTATGCATTATTTTGCAAATCACAGTCAAGGAACAAATGACGTCTAACAGAAATTTTTCAAAAATAAATAAATAAAAATAGCACATCAGATTTTTCAGAATAAAAAGTGAATGGACACAGTAATGATAGAATTTCTCTAATGAAAGCTTGTGTGAAATGAAACATAGCATGAATTGCATGATAGATGAATGGAATTGTGATTATTGGTATGTAATATGCATGTTGAAGTTGAAATGATGCTTGAAACGAAGTCAGCTGAGATTGACTTGAGTTCAACACCTGTGAGGTTTTGAGCCAAACAATGGTAAATTTTCTTTCCAAGAGACTCCATTTTCATAGTACTCTAGAATTTGAATTGTTTCTCTGGATGCAGGTGTGACTTGACATGATTAAGGCCGTCCTTCTTCTGAAAACCAGGGCCAAAATTGACTTACCCTCAATTATTTTTCCATTTGTACCTCTTTGAGCCTGAGCCTTTCATTTCAAATTTCCCAAATCAGAGCCAGATACATTGAACAACCTCCCTGGGGCTAGAGAAAGTACAATACAAGTCCATAACAGCAGAAAACAGGGAATTGTCCATCAAGGCATGAAGGAAAACAAGTTGAATTCAATTGGTATGAAAGAACAAGAATAAACAAGCACAGTCCAGTTGGAAAACAATAAGCCTATCAGCTGGAAATTTGAGAAGCTGCATTAGTTACTTAATTTGTTATGTTATGTCATGATTATTATTTAAAAAAAAATCCAAAATCAAAAAGAAAGTTATTTATTTTGTTTTATTTACGTTAAAGAATAAATTGCTGAATAAAGTACCAGGTTTGAAAAGGATGATCAAGGAATATGGATGACCACAAGATTGGACTTAGGGACTGGATCTCGTCTCATGTTAGCCACTATTCCAAAGATTTTCCTACCCTTAGCCCAGCCAAGTTACAAGCCGGAAAGACCTTTTGATCAAAGTTGCGCTTGCATCTGTTGAGAATATCTTCAAGCTTATGGTAGTGTTGTGACTATGTTGAGTGAGAGATTATTACAGCTTGATACACTTGAGTGATGAGCGGAACAAACACATTCTGTGAGGAATACTCAAGTTCACTCTCACAATTTGACAAAATTGAAAGTGTCATTGAAAGCTTTGATTTGAATTGATCATACTCAGCATGATGGTTCTAGGAATGTAAATTGTGGTTTGGTTTGATCATTGACCTTTGCTTATTCTTGAAGTTCTGTCTGTTGCTGAGGACAACAACTTTCAAATCTGGGAATTGTTTGATGTGTTGCAAACACGTCTTAGTTTTAGGCTAGTTTTAGGCTATAACTTAGTTAAATAGTTAGGAATTAGATTAAGAATAAGTTAGTTTGTTGTTTATATTCCATTTTGTCTCATTCCATTACCAATTTGTGATTTCAGGGCAAAAAGAGGAGAATTAAAGCAAAAAGAAAGAAGAAAACAAAGTTGAAAGACTCGCGCGGATCGCGCCAGATCCCGCGCGAGTCGTGCCACAATAAAATACCAAGCCTCAGTTTTGACCAAGCCGCGCTAATCGCGCCAAGGGCCACGCCACTAGAGTCAAATGCCAAAATCAGAGCCCCAGCTTGAAGACCCCACGCGATTAGCATGGAATCCACGCAGTCAGCGCCAATTAATCGAAGATTCCGCGCGATCCGCGACAACTCCCGCGCGAATCGCGCCACAAGGTTCAGAGGCAGCTATTCATTCGAGTAATCCGCGCGATCAGCACGGATTCTCGCGCTATCAGCGCCATAAGGATCCTGTTGCCTGATTTAAAAGATATGGCTCAAAAATGCAGAGGAAAAAGGGCTCTGTTACTGGAATTAAACCATTCTGAAGGCAATTATAAAAGCAAGGCCTTTGGGCTAAAGAAAGAACACCTTTTTACCATTGGAAATTACTCATACATAGATTAAAGCTAAGGTTTACTGCAGAATCATGTTTTCCATGACAGCTTTTGTGTTCTTGATGCCTATGTCAGGCTAAACTCTGTATTGTGGTTAGGCCAAGAACCGATGTGAACTCCTCTGTAACTTGACTGGTATTGAATGAGATTATTATGATTGTTTTATTCTACTCTGTTCTTAACTATTTTATTCTTATCTAGAACTAGCCATTCTATTTAAGTACTGAGGGTTAGGATTCGCAATAGGGATGTTGGGATTCTAATTTGTGACCTGAGTAAGGTAACAGTTGTTCATTACCTAGGGATAGGGATGCGTGACTACAGAACCTTATAATATATTCTTTTAAATGCTTAACTTGATAGAATTCACTAAGGGATTAGGTTTTTGATTCAGGTTAAAGGGTTAATTCACTAAGGAATTAGGGATTAGCTAAATTAGAAAAGATTTATTCTCTGAGCAATCAGAAACAATCGAACTTGATAACCAGTTAAGTGAAATAGGTAGGAATCAAAGGGGATTGCGTCTTGACCACAATTATTCTATCCATTGGTTACAACTTCTCTTTATTTTACTGCATTTACTTCTTTTAATTTCTGCTCTTATTCAAACATTCAACCACTCAACAACAATTCTTTAAAACATTTTCTTTTTCTTTTCCAATAGCTTAGACTACTAATTACTGTGATTTCACACCAATCCCTGTGGAGACGATACTTACTTACCCACTTTATTACTTAAAACGAACGGTGCACTTGCCGTTTTTGCAAAATCCAACGTGCAACATGGGAGAAGAGTGAAGAATATTCAAGACTTGGACACTTGGATGGACAATATTCACTAGCCAATGATAAGAAAACAAGTAAAAGGCAAGTTATTATGACTAAGGAAGATTTTGTAGCACAAATAAGCTAGCCCACGTGAACAAGCAAGAGTGCCCTCCAAGGAATGAAGTTCAACGTGCCAAGGGAAGAAGGATCAAGAACTTGGCCACTTGGAAGCTTAGGAATGGCTAGCCAATAAGAGGAAACCAAGTAAAAAGCTAGCCATAATGAGCTAAAGATATTTGGAACCAAAAATCAAGCTTAATCCTCCTGTAAAAAGGTGATGGGAACCGAAATTTTGGGGCTGTTCCTAAGGGAGTTCAGTCGTGCCAAAACTACTCCAAAGTCTTTCCATTTCATTTCTTTTAATTCTACCTTTTACCTAGAACACAAAAACAAAGGCCTAACCCTTGGAAGCTCACGTGAAGACTAGCAACCCCTAGGAGCAAGAATTATTCAATTTCAAAGGAAGGAAGCTGTCCAAAAGCTTAAAGAAAGCAAGGTATGGGGGAGTTTATGATAAGCAAAGTTTGAATATAAATTATATTAAGATTCTTATGTGGTTTCATGAAAAACTAAGCTTTGTAGACTAAGTGTTTGTTAAATTGCTTCAAAGAATTAAAGATTGTTGCATGAATGGTTATTGGACTAAGTGACTTAGTTTTAGGTTAAGGAATGATTGGTGAATAAATAATTGGAATTTAACTTAATGAATGAATGTTAAGGTACTCAAAAATTATAGGTA
>PYAF01002831.1:0-13404 GCA_007407185.1 Glycine tomentella | reverse complement strand
CTTTAATTTTAGTTTACGTTTTTGCAAGTTTACTTACGCATACAAACTGTTTGTTAAAATTCCCCCCTTACTGTTACCATTAAATTGAAGCTAGAACCATATTGATCGTGTCTCTGAGTCGACCTAGGTTAGCTCTGTGCTACAGAATTAGCTTAGTAAAATTGTTTTGGTGCGTGTCGACAACGTGTTTATCAAAACTCATCATGGATCATTAGGTCTTTTATGGCTGGGTTTGGCTAAAAAGAAATCTTGGTTTTTCTAGATATTCAAAAGACCTTAGGACTAGGAGAGCAAGCTAGAAATATAGACATTTAAACCGTTTACTTCCTATTCCTTTTCTCTTTTCCAAGACATCTTATTTTTATTATTTTCACCCAACTTTTTCTTTTTCAAAGGATTTTATTTCCTTTTCTTTTTCTTTTCTTTTATTTCTTTTTCATTTCTTTTTTCTTTTTCTTTTTCACATGCTAACATATAACCACTACCAACATTCTCTTCATAACATAACTATACACAAGAAATTTTCTATCACAAATATTCCCCTTTTGCTCTCCTAACCTTAGGTAGGGTATGGAATTCCTATCCTAGGCTAGGGTTTCAATAAAATATCACTGTTTAGGTTCAAAGGGGTTTTCAAAGGATAATTCATTTGATATATTTGGGCTAGCTTTTTGGCCAGTGGCTTATAATGTGTTCAAAAAGAAAGATGGCCTAAATCATATCCATGAATCATATGCTTATGACAATTAGAAATTCATGCAAAAATTACTATAGATTATATCAGTGAGATCTCTTTGTGCATAATGTCTGTTTAGATGCACACACTCACTTGGGTTTAAGGTCTGTTTTCATGTTTTCAACCAAATCATTTGTTTCCCTCTGAAGTTATTTCTCAATTTCCATGTAAAAAGACTTTTACCTTGATTTGATTTTTCTGAAAAGACCATTTATTTTTCTTTTTCATTTCTCAATGTTTTCTACAAAAACTTTATTTTTATGGTTCTTATCTTTAAGAAGAAGTTTCAAAACATTTTCAGTTGATTCTTTTCAAAACATGACATATCAGTTAAGCCCAAAAAGATTTTTACAAGCAAAAACAAAAAGTATTTTAACATGTGTAATTTAGAAAAGAAAAACTTCTATGTGCAAGCAAAAAGAAGCAAACATAGTAACAGTCAAAGTACTGGATTTAAAAACTATAAAGCAGTAAAGAAATTTTAAAACGATATCACTGTTTTTGAAGATCGTGGCTGAGAAGCTTGATGTCCTCCCTTCAGCTAATCAACAAAATTTGCCACGTTCGTTTCCTTGCTTTCGCCTTCTTCTTAACAAAATGGACCTATAACCAAGTTCTAACAAAACAAATGATATTTTCAAAAGATAAGATATAAAGCATAGGACATAAAATAAAATAAAAGACAAGAATTAAAAAAACACTGGGTTGCCTCCCAGGAGCGCTTCTTTTACGTCGTTTTAGCTGGACGACTTAACTATGGCTTTGGCTCCAAATGATTCGAATATGTGGACGAGCTATCAACTGCTGTGTCTTTCTCATTTAAGACATCCACCTTAAAACATTCTTTTTCATTTGTAGGGTGTTTGATGTCTTCAAAAACATTGAATTGGATTTCATTATTTTGTACTCTAATAGTGAGCTTTCCTTCATCAACATCAATCAGCACCTTGGCAGTCTTCATAAAGGGTCTGCCAAGAATCAGTGGAACTTCACTGTCTTCATTCATGTCCATTACTACAAATTCGATTGGGAAGAAGAATTTGTCGACTTTCACCAACACATCTTCAATGACGCCATATGGATGCTTAATGGATCTATCAGCTAACTGCAGCGTTATCCTGGTAGGCTTAATTGTAACCCCTTCTATCCTCTTAACCATTGATAATGGTATGAGATTGATGCTTGCACGTAAATCAAGAAGAGATTTTCCCACAGATAAATTACCAATAGTAACAGGGATTGTAAAGCTACATGGATCTCTCGACTTTTCTGGGAGAGTCTTTTGGATGATAGCACTGCATCCTGCATCCAACTCTATGGTCTCCTCATCGGTGTATAGTCTCTTTTTAGTTAGGAGATCCTTCATGAACTTGGCGTATGTTGACATCTGCTCCAACGCCTCAAAAAAAGGAATGTTTATTTGTAACTGCTTAAAGATGTCAAGGAAACGCTTGTACTCCCTTTCCTTTGAATTCTTGGATGGAGTGTGTGGATATGGCATTCTTTGGACTGGTGGTGGGGATAAGGCTGCCTTGCCTTTGTCACTCTTTTTCTTTTTCTCCTCATTTGTCACTTTTTCCTCAATTTTTTCATTGGTTTGTTCCTCATCCTTTTCTTTTTCTTCTTCTTCTTTCCTACCAACCATAGTTCCCCTTCTTGTGATAATGGCGTTACATTGCTCCTTGGGGTTGACTTGAGTATTTGTTGAGAAAGATCCTCCTCCATGCTCAGCTACTGCTTTTGCAAGTTGTCCAATTTGCACTTCTAGATTCTTGATAGAAGCTTCATTATTCTTTTGGTTGCTGATGGACACTTGCATGAACTGAGTAAGAGTATCTTCCAGCTTTGTCCAAGCTTAGCTGTGGCATATTTCTATTTGGAAAAGCATTAGAAGAACTTGCAAAAGGAGGGTTAGTGGGGACATTATAAGCATTATAAGTATTAAAAGTTTGATTAGAACCTGGACCACTGCGATAACCTTGGTAATTCCCTTGATAGCTTTGTTGAGGTCTTGATTGATTTTGCATGTAGTGAACTTTCTCCTCTTGTGGAAAATTACTAGGTACTGGACAATGGCCATTTTGATGGTTGCCTCCACATAAGTCACAACTCAAATTTTGTTGAACTTGATGTGCTTTTTGTGCTCCTCCTTGCTGAAGTTGAGGAAGTTGGCCTATTTGCTTTGTTAAGGCCTCTAGTTGCTGGGTCAAGAGCTTGTTTTGAGCCAAGATAGCACTTTGAGTGTCAAGCTCTAGTACGCCTTTCCTCTGAATGGGTGACCTATCCTGGTGAGACTGATAATCACTTGCAGCTATTGAGTCGATGATCACTATTGCTTCCTCGGGACTCTTTGACATCATGGTTCCTCCAGCTGAAGCATCCAAGATCATCTTGGTTTGAGGCCTCAAACCACTGTAGAAGATATGCAACTGAGTGGCGTCATCAAAATTGTGGTTCGGGCATCTCCTCAATAGTGATTTAAATCTTTCCCAAGTCTCACAGAGAGGTTCATCTACTCCTTGAGCGAAAGTGGCAATGGCAAACTTTGCACTGATGAATCTTGAAGGCGGAAAGAATCTAACGATGAATTTCTCCTCCAAGTCTTCCCACGTGCTTAGACTCTTGTTGGGTTGTGATTGAAGCCAAGTCTTTGCTTTACCTGTTAAAGAGAAAGGAAAAGCTCTAAGATAGACAGCTTCTGCATCCTCGTCCGGTGCTCCCATCGTGCTACACAGCTCCATGAAAGTAGATAGATGCGTATATGGGTCTTCATGGTCTAATCCGACGAAAGGATGCGAGCCAATGAGGCTAAGTAGTGCAGGCTTCAATTCTACAACTTTGTTGTGAAACGGAGGGAAAACTATGCTATTATAATGCTTGGGCCCTTGTTGGTAGGCATAGTCTCCAAGTGTCCTCCTCGGTGGTTGCCTATCTTCTTCTCCCCCTTGATTAGCCATATTATCTTTTACCTATGGTGAGGAAGGATCAATAGATGAAGTTCCCTCAATGTGCTTGTCAGTCTCTTGTTTCTTTTTCTTTCGAAGTTTCCTTTCGGTTTTGGAGATTTCCGGATCAAAATGAGATTTATCTGCAGACTTATCTCGCATAAAGGGAAAGGAAAGAAACTACAAGATTTTTGTTAAGCACAGAGGTTTTTAAAATAACAAAGAAATATATACAAAGAAATATATACAAAAACAGAAAATAAAGAACAAGAAAATACTAAACTGAAATTTAAAACAACTTAAGTAAACAAGCCAAATCCCCGGCAACGGCGCCAGAAACTTGTTAGGATCTTTATACCACGGCAAGCGTACCGTTGTTATCGCTGTAAGTTTCAAATTTATAAAAGTTCGTCTCCACAGGGATTTGGGTTTACGTCGGTTGATTTAAAATTAACAGTTTAGTAGTTATATACAGATAAAAGGCGAAGATTCATTTGTTGTTGTTTGCGGAAAATGTAAAATAAGATAACGGAAAACAAATAAACGATGACGGGAAATGAAATAAATAAACGGATACAAGTCAAGTAAGTATAGGATTGGGTTTCGTCTTGCTTATCCCTTTAATTGATTTTACCTATGCATTTTCTAGTCTTGTTGACGCACACGTTTAGGTAAACTTAACTTGATTCCTCGCAATTAAGCCCTATGGATATTTTACTAAATATTGATTCCTCGCATACGTAATTAAATACCCAAGCATTAAGATCATATTCACGTGTTTAATGCAATCGAAACATTATGCTCTATGCCTAGCAACGTAACGTAACGAGTAATTTCATTCGGTTCAAACCCTAAGATTACTTTCCAGTCTCACTTAGGAATTTAAGGTCGTGACCCTAGTGATCAAGTAGAATCAAGCATTAAGCGTAGAATAAAATTACCAACAAGAAATAGAACGATGCATAAATAATTAAAAGAGCATAGGGATAAGAAGAGACGTCCAATCCATAGGGAAGTTTAAGCTAACATGGGCAGAACCTCCTCGAGAGAATCACCGTCTAAGCTTGTCATCGATCCTCTCTTCGGCAGAATCTCCTTACACAATTCACTCTAACTCACTTCCCTAAGTTTCTACACTCACTTAGGACTAAGAAAGCAGGAAATGAGGACAAGTTGGTGCCCTAGGAGAGAAGAGAAGTGAAAGAATGATGATTTGCTCCCAAAATTCGTCCCATATTTATAGGAAATGGCCTCATGCCTGCTTGGGGCGCCCAGGCGACCAGAATAGCCTATTTTCAGGCGCCTGGGCAAGCTAAGGCGGTTCCTTGGGGAGTGTGGGTCGCCCAGGCAACCAGAATACACATGAATTGGTTGCCTGGGCGAGCTAAAGACTTAACCTTGAAGAATCCCTTGGGCCTTGGTGTCTGTTGGGCCTAATTTGCTGTTTGAGGCTTCTTCCTTTGCTTAGTTCACCCTAGGCTCCTATTTTCACAAGCTTGGCTCTTCCGTAATCTTCAAACCTAGCAAAATTGAATCAATTAATTGGACGAAAGCTTCTTGAAACACAAACATAGCTTACCTTAATATCATCATCATTTAACTAGGTTTCTAGGGTTATCTTGTGATTACATCTATTAAAATGACGGATAAGTGCCATGTTTGAATCCTATTTTCTACTGATTTGTGGCACTTATCAATGAACTTTCATAATAGGATAAATTTCCGAGAACAATGATGATTCGAATTGCTTGGTGAGGTGAATTGGATTGATGCTTTAATTCTGTTTTACATCACTTCTTTTGAATTCTGTTAATTTCTGTGTTGCTCTTTAATTTTCATTTACGTTTTTGTAAGTTTTACTTACGCACACAAACTATTCGATAAAATTCTCCCCCTTACTGTTAGTAGTGAATTGAAGCTAGAACCATATTGATTGTGTCTCTGAGTGGACCTAGTTTAGTCCTGTGCTACAGAATTAACGTAGTAAAATTGTTTTGGTGCGTCTCGACAACGTAATATCACTCACCATGACAGATGTCCAATACAGAGGAAAGGTATAATGGAGCTAGATACTCAGAATGCAATTCTAGCTCAGAATAAGCTCTTGACACAACAAATAGAGGCCTTGACAAAACAGATAAGCCAACTCCCTCAACAAATTTAGCAAGTATCTGGTGATTACCAACAAGAGGAGGAGGCTTATTATATGCAAAATCAAACCAAACCTCAACAGAATTATCAAGAAAATTACCAAGGCAACAGAGGTGGTCCAGGTTCAAATCAGCCTTATGGCTGGAGGCAGCAAAATGATAATGCATATTATGGTCCCACTAACTCTTCTTTTGCATGTCCCTCTAACAACTCTTATGTAGGTTCTTCAAATATGTGTCCATCACAATAACAACAACAAGCTTAATCTGATAGAATATAAAAAATGGAAGATACTCTAACTCATTTTATGTAGATGTCCATCACAAATAAAAAGAACACTGAGGCCTCCATTAAAAATCTTGAAGTTTAGGTTGGTCAGCTTGCAAAACAACTATCTGAGCACAGAAGTGGACCTTTTTAAGCAAACACACAAGTTAATCCAAAGGAACAAAGGGAGTGTTTTAGAGTGGATGTCTTGGATGAAGTAATTTTTGATTCCAAGACGTTGGTTCAAGGAAAAGATTGTTCGGAGATAATATTAGCTAAAGCATTAGAGGAGATGAGTGAATTTGAAGAAAATGATAGTTTAGATTATCTCCAACAACCATATGCTTTCAAGAAAATTCCTTACCAATAGTTTATCTTTGAGGAGTTGTCAAAGGAAGTGAAAAATCAAGAATCACAAATAAAGGTAAATGCAGTACCTCCACATTCTAAAAATGTTTTGCTTGCAGGGAATTCACAGAAACCAGTTATCAATAAATCAATTCTTTCTGAAAAAGAAAAGAAATTGGTGAAAATTTTGGAGGAAAACATAGAAGTCATTGGCTCATCATTAGTATCCAATTGCTAGGAGCCAAAGCCATAACAAAGGCGTCCAGCTAATATGACGTTAAAGAAGCGCTCATGGGAGGCAACCCAGTGTTTTTAATTTTTGTCTTAATTTGTGTTATTTTAATTTATGTCTTATGCTTATAAATTATATATCTGGACTTTACTTTTTGAATTTTATGTCTTATCTTTTTGGAATATATCATCTATTTTGTTAGAGCTTGGATACAGGTCCATTTTGTTAGGAAGAGGCAAAGCAAGTGAGGGTGAAGAACGTGGCAGATCCTGTATGAAAGGAAGAAACTAAGCTCCTCAACCATGATATTCAAAAATCTGTGATATTGTTTTTATATTTCTTTACCGCTTTGTAGTTTAAATTCAGTACTTTGTTTATTTAGTTATTGTGTTTGATGTTTTCTTGAATAGTTGTGTACATTTATAATTCTTTTTGGTATTGCACACAGAGGGTTCCCTCTTTTTGGAAGTACACGTTTTTTATTAAAAAAATTTAGTTTTTACTAACATAGTTATAGAATATGTATAAATCTTTTTTGGGATTTATAAGAAAAATTTTCTTGAATATGACATGTTTTAGAAAGAATCAACAGATAAATGTTTTGAAACTTACTTTTTGTATTGGATCAGAACACAATAAAAAAAATTGTAGGAAACTTTTAGAAATGAAAAGCAAATGAATGGTTTTCTAAATACCAAATGAAGGTATATATTTTTACATGGAATTGATAAATAACATCTTTTGGAAACATTGATTTGATTTGAACATTAAAACAGGCCTTAAGCTTCAGTGAGTGTGTGTATCCACAAAAATTATATAGAGTGTCCTCACTGATATGTTCTATAGTTGATTTTGCATGAATTTCTAATTGTCGTAACATATGATTCATAGATATGATTTAGGCCTTCTTTCTTTGTAAACATCTTTTAAGCCACTGGCCAAAAGCTATCCCGATATATAATTATTTACCCTTTGCAAGCCCTTTGAGCCAAACACTTGATATTTTGTTGGAACCCTAACCTAGGATAAGAATTCCCTACCTTACCTTAGGTTAAGAGAGCAAAAGAGGATTTTGTTGGAAATTTTTATCAGTTGGGTAGCTAATGTGATGAAAAAGACTTGTTTTAAAAAGTGGCTATTTATGTGATTCAAAAGGTAAAAAAGAAAGAAAGAAAGAAAGAAAAAGAAGAAAAGAAAAAGGAAACAAAAATCCTTGTTGTAAAATTGGGTGATTGAAAAGTTGATATAAGAAAAGCATGGATATCTTGGTAGGAAAAGGAAATGAAATAGGAAGTGATGATAACATTATCTTATCTTTATTTGCTCTCCTATTCTCAAGGTACTTTTTGAATATCCAGAAAAGCCAAGATTCCTTTCTAGCCAGGCCCAACCACAAAAGCCCTAATGATCCATGATAAAGTGTGTACTTTGATTTGATGGGAACTGAACTGTAAAATTGATCTATGATATATCAGTGATGGAATTGAGAATAAACACTTACCTGGGATAAATATCAACTTTTCAATCACCCAACTTTTCAATCAGCCTTAGGAAGTAGGATAGCATAAGAGAGAGTGAGAGAAGTAAGGATTAGTGTGGAGACTCTGCCAGAAAGAAGAAGTGATGGTTCTCTTCATCAATTCTTCCGTTGAGGAGGTGCTCTCCACAATGCTTGGCTACCTTCTCTTAAGGATTAGATGTAATCTTCTTATCCCTATGTATCTCTTTTAATATTTATTTATGCATGAATCTTTTAAATTCCTTATTGGTAATTTCATTATGTTCTTAATGCTTGATTCTACTTGATCAATAGTTTCATGAAATTAAATCTTAGGATTCTCAAATGTGAGGGATCGATTCGGGGTGAAATAATGTGTGTGTCAATAAGGACAGAAAATGATTTATACATGGTAAAAGTTAATTGAATACTAAGAAAATGAATGAGGAAACCTAATCCCACTTTCTCATAAACACATTTCATTTTACTAGTTTCGTAATTTTCCGTTACTTTCGTAAATCACATGAAATTTTGCTAATCCTTATTGTACATAATTATTGAACTGTCGAATTATGTTTGGATTAACTGAGTAGCTTAAGTCCCAGTGGAGACGACCTTTTATAAATTTTGTAACTTACAACGACAAATTGGTACGCTTGCCAAGAGTCTGAACAGAAGACAAGCAATAAAAGGAATGCCAAAAAAGACAATTAGGGAAAAAAATTGACTAAGCATAAACCATTGCAATTATGCAGAAAGAGAGTATTAGAAAGCAACAATAACATCACACTAAGAGAGAGAGGGCTATTAAATTTTGACTGTAACCTTTTCTTTTTCTTTTCATTTTTTTACAATTGGGTCCTCATATTTTTTAATATCTTTGTTTTGACCCCAAAATATTTCCTTCATATTTTCTCTTTTAGGACCAAATACTTTTGATATTTGCACAAATGCCCCAATACTCTCCAGACAAAATTTTAATGATCAAACTCAAAAAATTTCCAGCAATGCTATGAGTTTCATGAAAAATATAAAGAACATGAAGAACAACCCATATTGAAAACAACTCTGAATTCAACAAAAAGATAGGGTAATTGAAGGCAAATGTAAGATAATCTTTTAAAAATACCACAGAATAAGGTTTGGTCCTATTCATGGGGGTTCTGTAAATATGGCATTCCAGAAAGAGAGAAAAATTTGAAACAATTTGGCTTTCAGAAAAACACACAAGTGACAAAAAAAATTAAACACAAACAAGCAAGAATCAAAGGAATTTAATTTTGTTTTTTCAGAAATAAATAAAAATGAAAATTACACCTAAATTGATAGAAATCTTTTCGAATTGCTCTCCAGATTCAAGCTCTGATTACCACATGATGACGACCAAGGCATGCGCTTGGATTGGATCTTTTCCGGATGCAAATGTCAAGACTCAAGAATAGTTGTTTAGACTTAAAAACAAAAGATAGAGAAGATTAAGAAGATGGAATGAATGACGCCACGATCCACAGTGGACCGATAAGTCGAATAAGAATTCGCCACAAAGGAAATCTTCCTTGATAAGAATCGATTTGGGTTGAACCAAGAACCAAGAAGAGGCTAAGCTCTCAATTCAAGCAAATGCTTAATTTCATTAATCAAAGTTATCCAAAAATAGCAATATCTGAGTACTTATAGAGTTAAGCCTCTAATAAAACCTAAAAATGCATAGTTTGGGCCTATTTTATTTCACATTGAGGCCCATTACACAAATAAACAAGAAATTGTGAAATTAAGAAAATTACAAAAATTATGAAAGGAATTGCGCTAAGCGTGACATTTGCACTAAGCGAGCTGTTCAATAATCTTCAATGAGCTCCAATTCAGCTCCTTGTGGCTTCCTCCTTCCTTGCCTTTAATGAGTAGTCCATCCTTGATTTCCTTGGCCATCTCTTCTTGTAGAAGCTTGGCTTTGGACCTTGTCATTGCCCTTCAACTCATGAAGTGCTTCTAGATCCTTATGCTCTTTGGATAAACCTCTATCATTGGCTTCTTCTCCCACCCTTATTATGCCCTTGCTAAGCGCTGATGTAATGTTACGTACTCGGCAAGTGCACCGATCGCTCAAGTAATAAAGTGATAAGAGAGTTATCGTTCCCACGAGGATTGTTTGACCAATTAGATTATAAATTGAATCTATAGGTTGGATGAAAAAAGGTATGAGAGAAATGTGTTGTTGTGTGTGTGCAAGGTGAATTAAAATCTAACTATTAACATAAAGTATTTACACAAGATAGATGGTGGTTGTACCAAACGTAAGCTAATGTAGTTAGGGAGACCCACACCCCATGCTCCTTGTAATACCTTGAATTTTAAGCATGGGATTAAGCCTAGTGATTAGGGATAATAACCATGCTTTGGGTTCCAAGAGAAGCTTGAGAGAAGAGTTTAGAGGCAGATTCTGCCATCTCGCGCGATCCGCGTGGGGTGTGGCGCGATCCACGCGGGAGGCCTGAATCAAAGCTATGCCTTCGGCCATCTCACGCGATCAGCGTGGTTCCAGCGCTAACCGCGTGGATGGTTCGAATAGTGGCGCTGTTCGCGTGGATGTGGTGCTGACCGCACAGGAGGTTTGAAAGGATGGCGCGATCAGCGTGGATTTGGCACTAACCGCATGAAGGGCACGAGTCAGAGTAGTAATTTCAAACTGATGGCGCGATCCGCGTGGGAGCGGCGCAATCCGCGCGGGATTTTCGGATCAGTTTTATAAAAGCTGATTCTGAACGGAAATTGAGAAAGAAAAGAGAGGGAGAGAGAGGGAGAAGCCATTGTTGACCAGAGGAGCTTCGTATCTTCTCCATCTTTCATCTAAACACCTCTGACCCAATTGAGAAAGTATTCAGAGCCTCGAGATAAGCTAGAGACCCAGCTTTATTCTCGTCACGAGGCGGTAAACGGCGGGATCGAGTTTCTCTGAGAGAACATTTGAGAGCTTGAAACCCAAGGTTGAAGGAAGCTGTGCATAGTCGATTTGTCTTGGGAAAAGTGATTCCTTGGTCTTCCTTGACTTTATAAAGGTAAGAAACTCGAGCTCTAGTCGTTGGTTTTGTGTATTGGATTTTGTTGGTTTTGGGGGTATCTTGAGAGGTGTTTTTGGAGGTGTTAGAGCTGTTATTAGGCTTGGACCCTGTAGAGAAATGTGTTCTGAGGAAGTTAGAGCCTTGAGTCATCATTATTGATAAAGTTTGATTTTGGCTCTAAGTTATGTATGAGTAGAGAAAAGACTGGTTATTTGGTTATTGTGAACCTTAGAGCAGTTGATAAAGTTGCTAATGAGATAGCATAGATGATGTTTATGAGCTGATATGGTTGTATTGAGAAGATTGAAATTGAGAAGGCTAAAGCAAGGAAGTACCTTATGTTAGCCTGAGTAGAGTCTTGGGAGAGGCTCTGTAGCCTTGGTTAGGCTGAGTAGGATCCTTTTGAGGGTCTGAGAATCACTTGTGAAGTGATTGAGGGTGTGTTATGCAGAAAGGATTATAGTTTCCTTTCGTTTTAACGGCTAGAACCGTATTTGATAAGTTATATATTTGATCTTATGTAGGACGTGAGCTTGATAGTTCCAGTGGTGGTGACCACGAGACCGGGAGAGCCAGTGCTTTGCCTAGAGCAGGTAAGTTCTTGGTTCTTGTATGTGTGTCCTTTGTTGTGTTCCACCATGCACCAAATGGGGTGATGGTTCTGATGTGAGTAAATGCATGTATATGGAAATTGTATATTGATGTGATTGATTAATAGATTGTATTCTGTACCCTGTGATGGGAATTGATGTTTTTTGATTTGAGATGCTGAAATGTAAGCTGGACCCTGTGATGGGGAATTGATGTGTATGGCTATGAACTGTTTGACTTAGGACATGCTTGGTTGAATATGAGATTTGAATGTGAATTCTGTGTACGAATTGAATCCTATGGTAGTAGGATAGATGACATGAGATTGAGAAAGACCTGTTGAGAGATGTTCCTGTGATATAGATGTTGCCTCCCGAATGGAGATGTTCCTATATACACAGAGGTAGCCTCCTCAGGCAATGGTGTTGATATAGATTATGAGATGTGCCTGTGATATATAGATGTAGCCTCTTGAGTAGAGATGTTCCTATATACACAGATGTAGCCTCATTAGATGGAGATGTGCCTGTTATATAGAGGTAGCCTCTTGATTGAGATGTTCCTATATATACAGATGAAGCCTCCGATAGATATGTTGAGATCCAGGCATGAGATGTCCCTAGTATATAGAGGTAGCCTCCCAGGGTGGAGATGTTCCTATATACATAGATGTAGCCTCTGCCGAATAGTAGTGTAATGATGTTTAATGAAGGGGGTATGAGATCCCTGCTTGCCTGATGAATGATTGAGAAATGTTCTGATATTGAATCTGATGATGGTTGGTTGAAATATATTATTTCTATGTATATGCCTGAAAATGAACCAGAGGAAGGAAATACCTTCAAGGGCCCTGAGTTTACTGGGATTTTATATCTCACCCCTTGTGTGGGGCTTATGTTTTGCAGGTGATTCCTCGGGAGGAGCAGATAGATCCCAAGGCAAGAAGCCTATGCAGGGATAGTTGTTGTTTATAAACCTTAGGCTTAGATGACATGAGCATGTGGCTCTGATATTTTTGTATTTTGCCTTTTGTTTGGTTTTGTTGTACCCTGAGGGGAGATATATGTACAATTTTGTACCTAAACATAGATTTTGTGTATATTCACCATATTATAGTGTACAGTGGTTACATTGATGACATTTGATGATGTCACTCTTAGTTTATGCTTCCAAACTGCTTAAACTCTGATGATTATATGTGTGACTATTGATTAATGTTTGGTAATGACCTGATGATTGAATGGGGTGTTACACTCCTAACATTCTTACATGGATTGTTTGCAACATTTGTAACCACCGCTTCTATTACGTATTCATTTTATTGGTAATTGAAACGACCGCTTTTATTTCGCTTTTATTTTTCATTTGTGCCTAAATTTTTTTTTTTTCAAAAATAATAATAATGACAAAATTCAAATTGAATTGGTTAAGTTTTTAAAATAGCTTTTTAAGACATATAGACGTTTACGCGTAATTACCTAACATAATACATAACGTTCCTTCACACAGATATATATCACATGTCCATAGTATACAGTCCACTACCAATCCACAGTCCATATAAATAGTCCACGGTA
>PYAF01002829.1:30124-56402 GCA_007407185.1 Glycine tomentella | reverse complement strand
TAATGCAGTGGATAATAATATCATTAATGATTTGCAACAAATTTAAGGTTCAGATTCTTACCTCATGTATAACCCTATGCATTTCAAGCTTTGGGTCCTGAGATTTGGGGTAAGGTGGGTTTTGGGGAGTGCATTTGAGAATAGGAAGAATTAAGGCGCAAAAGGACCTAAATATAAAAACCAAGTCTGCGATCCCACGAGGAAATGCCAAACTCCATGGATTCGTGGCCTATTTATAGGAAATCACCACCAGCCAGTTTTGGTCGCCCAGGCTACCAATTTCTTCATGTTCTGGTCACCTGGGCGAGCTAATGCAATCTTTTGGGAACTTGTAACTCGCCCAGGCGAGTGAAATGCACTATGGTTGGTCGCCTGGGCGAGCTTATAGCTTAATGGTGAAGTTTTCTTTGGGCTTTGTGGATTCTGGGCCTAATTTGCTTGTGGAACTTCCCATACTTGCTGTGCACACCCTCCTTGCTTGCTTTGATATTCTGGAAGTTTCGAAAATCCACGAAATCAATTCAAATACAAAGCAAGTTTGAATTAATCTTCCGAAACACTTTAAAAATGAGTATAAGGTGCCTATTAACTAGGTTTAGGGAATTTATAAGACAAATGACAGAAATCAAAAGATAAGTGCCAATATTTTAAACATAAAATTAACTGAAATATGGCACTTATCATACTGCAGGAATTTGATTTAGAAATCAAGGATAAGAAAGGGTGTGAGAATTATGTGGCTGATCATCTGTCTAGACTCACCAATGAAGCCACCCCAGATCCAAAAATTTGAGAAGAATTCCCCGATGAGAAACTCCTACACATCTCAGAAAGGCCATGGTTTGCAGAGATGGCTAATTTCAAGGCAGTTGGTGCAATTCCGGAAGATTATTCTTGGCACCAAAGGAGGAAGTTTCTCAGTAATGCTAAGTACTTTGTATGGGACGATCCTTAACTCTTCAAAATAGGTGCAGATAATCTTTTGAGAAGATGTGTGAACCAAGAAGAGGCAAGAAACATTCTGTGGCATTGTCACAATTCACCATATGGAGGGCATTATAATGGAGAAAGAACTACTGCAAAGGTTCTTCAAGCAAGTTTCTATTGGCCGACACTGTTTAAAGATGCCCATGAATATGTACAGAGATGTGATAGCTGCCAAAGGACCAGAGGAATATCAAAAAGAAATGAAATGCCCTTACAAAATATCTTAGAAGTAGAAGCTTTTGACTGCTGGGGAATTGATTTCATGGGTCCATTTCCATCTTCTTACTCCAATGAATATATCTTGTTAACAGTGGACTATGTGACCAAATGGGTTGAAGCAGTAGCTGTACAAAAAGCCGATTCAAAAATAGTTATTCGCTTCTTGAAAAGAAATATTTTTGCTAGGTTTGGAACACCGCGTGTACTCATCAGTGACGGAGGATCACACTTCTGTAATGCTCAACTTCATAAGGTCCTCCAGCATTATGGTGTTCGACACAAAGTAGCTTCTCCATATCACCCACAAACCAATGGGCAAGCTGAGGTTTCCAACTGAGAAATTAAAAGAATTCTAGAGAAGACATTTGCTCAGTCACGCAAGGATTGGTCCCAAAAACTTGATGAAGCTTTATGGGCATACAGGACTGCTTTTAAAACACCTACTGGGCTTACTCCGTTTCAGTTAGTTTATGGCAAATCTTGCCATTTACCATTGGAACTAGAACATAAAGCTTTCTGGGCCTTAAAATTCTTTAATTTTGACACTAACCTTGCAGGTGAACAAAGGAAGCTACAGTTGCATCAACTGGAAGAAATAAGGCTCTCAGCTTATGAGAATTCCAAGCTTTACAAAGAAAAAGTTAAATTCTATCATGATAAGAAGCTTGTGAAAAGGAATTTTCATCTTGGACAAAATGTTTTGTTATTTAATTCTCGACTGAGATTATTTCCAGGAAAGCTGAAGTCTAAATGGTCCAGACCTTTCATCGTGAAGGAAGTCATGTCACATGGAGCTATGACACTCGAGGACCCCAGTACAAAAAGGACTTGGACTGTCAATGGAAGCATACTTAAACCATATTTAGGTGGTGAATTTGAAAGGCTCACCACAATGATACAACTTCAAGACATTTGAGCTGCTATGCGTCCAGCTAATACGACGTAAAAGAAGAGCTTCTAGGAGGCAACCTAGTGAGGTACGTTTGTTTAAAATCTTTATATAAATAAATGCTGCAGGATTCTAGTTCATTCCAAGGCCCACTCCAGAGAGCACAAAGAAGCATAGCCTGGGGATAGGATAAATTTTTCAGCAGGGGGGGGGAGGCTGCAGACAAGCTGGAACAAGACTTGGCAGCATGTTTCACGGATCTTCAAAATCTGTGACAATCCTTTTAACTTATTTATCACTTTCTTTTTAGCTTTTATCGCTTTCTTTTTAGCTTCTTACATATTTTGGGTTGCATATAGCTTATGTTGGAGCGGTGCACAGTTAGACAATATTTTTGGGAATGTGCACCATAAAAACACTTTTTGATAAAGTTACACTTTTTGCATATAACATAATTTTGTAAATAAAATAGTAACATAGGACAAAATTTTTTGGGATAAAAATAGAAAATTTTTCTTGATATATGGTGTTTTAAAAAGAATCAACTAAATGTTTTTGAAACTTCTTTGAAAGATCAGAACCACAAAAATGAAGTTTTTGTAGGAAACCTTGAGAAATGAAAAACAAAAATAAATGGTCTTTTCAGAAAAACCAAAATCAAGGTAAAAGTCTTTTTGCATGGAAATTGATAAATAACTTTAGTGGGAAACAAATGATTTGGTTGAAAACATGAAAACAGACCTTAAGCCCAAGTGAGTATGTGCATCTAAACAGACATTATATACAGAGAGATCTCACTGGTATAATCTATAGTAATTTTTGCATGAATTTCTAATTGTCATAAGCATATGATTCATGGATATGATTTAGGCCGTCTTTCTTTTTGAACATATTATAAGCCACTGGCCAAAAAGCTATCCCAAATATATCAAATGATTTATCCTTTGCAAACCTCTTTGAGCCTAAACAGTAATATTTGATTGAAACCCTAAACCTAGGATAAGAAATTCCATACCCTACCTAAGGTTAGGAGAGCAAAAAGGGAATGAGTTGCTATGGAAGAATGTTTGTGGATAGTTATGTTATGAAAAGGATTTTAGTAGTGGTTATATGCTATTCATGTGAAAAAGAAAGAGAAAAAGAAATAAAAGAAAAGAAAAAGAAAAAGGAAATAAAATTCCTTGAAAAAGAAAAGTTGGGTGAAAATGATAAAAATAAAATGTCTTGGAAAAAGAGAAAAGGAATAGGAAGTAAAAGATCTAATTGTCTATATTTCTAGCTTGCTCTCCTAGTCCTAAGGTCTTTTGAATATCCAGAAAAACCAAGATTTCTTTCCAGCCAAGCCCAGCCATAAAAGACCTAATGATCCATGATGAGTATGTATTATGATTTGATGGGAAATGAACAGCAAATTTTACCTATGATATATCCGTGATGGATGTGAGAGTAAACACTTACCTTTGGGAGAATAAAACACTTATTGAGAGGTTTTCCTCTGTTTGATATCAGTCAAATGTTTCCTCTGAGGTCTTTTTGAAATGAAGTATAAATTTGACTTTAACCTCATTTTGATTTCATGAAAATCCATCAAATTGTTTTCTCAAAGTATCAAGGTTAACTACTTTTTGAAAAATCTATTCTGATCAAAGATTAAGTTGATTCTTGTCAAAGCATGATATCTTTACCTTTGCTTGAGGACAAGCAAGATTCTAGGCTGGGGGGAGTTGATAAGTGCCACATTTCAGTAAAAATAGGATTACAATATGGCACTTATCCATTATTCTAATTGATTTAGTCACAAGATAACCCTAGAAACCTAGTCAATGATGATTATGTAAAGGTAAGTCATGCTTTTATGTTTCAAAAAGATTTCGTCCAATTAATTGGTTCAATTTTGCTAGGTCTGAAGGTTACGGAAGAACCAAGCTTGCGAAAATAAGAGCATGGAGTGAACTAAGCAAAGGAAGAAGCCTCAAACAACATTTCAGGCCCAACAAAGCACCAAGGCCCAACAATTCCTTCAAGGCTAAGTTTTAACTCACCCAGGCAGCCAGATTGTGCCTATTTCACTTGCCTGGGCGAGTGCAAGTTCCAAGAAAGCAGCCTTTAGCTCGCCCAGGCACCTGGTTTATGAAGAAATTGATCGCCCAGGCGACCCAAGCAGCCAGGAGACCATTCCCTATAAATAGGGACAAATTTTGAAGGTGGGGGCATCATTCTTCACTTCTTTTCTCTCCCAAGGCACCAGCTTGTTCTTATTTCTTGCTTTCTTAGTTCCTAAGTGAGTGTAGAACTTAGGGAAAGTAAGGTAGAGTGAATTGTGTAAGGAGATTCTGCCGAAGAGAGGGTCGATGACGAGCTTAGTCGGTGATTCTCTCGAGGAGGTTCTGCCCATGTTCGCTTAAACTTCCCTAAGGATTGGACGTACTCTTCTTATCCCTATGCTCTTTTAATTGTTTATGCATTGTTCTATTTCTTGTTGGTGATTTTATTCTACACTTAATGCTTGATTCTAATTAACCGTTAGTTTCATGAAATTAACCTTAAAGGCGACTGGAAAGTAAATTTAAGGTTTGAACTGAATTTGATCACTCATTACATTACGTTGCTAGGAATAGGGCTTAATGTTTCGATCGCATTAAACACATGATTAAGTTGTTAATGCTTGGGTATTTAATTAAATATGCGAGGGATCGATATTTAGTAAAATATCCATAGGACCGTAATTGCGAGGAATCGAATTAGGGTTACTTAAACGTGTGTGACAATAAGAATAGAACATGCATAGGTAAAATCAATTAAAAGGGATGAGCAAGACGAAATCCAATCCTACACTTACTTGACTTGTATCAGTTTATTTATTTCCCGTAAACGTTTATTTGTTTTCTGTTATCTTTATTTTACGCAACAAAAACAACAAATGAATCTTCGCTTTTTATCATCCGTATATAACTACTAAACTGTTAATTTTAATCAACCAATGTAAACCCAAATCCCTGTGGAGACAAACTTTTATAAATTTGAAACTTACAGCGATAGAACGGTACGCTTGTCGTGGTAAAATTCCTAACAGTGGGGCATGCATTTGTGGGATGATCAGGCGCACAACAAATACCACAGGGCCTTGGTTGATTGGCTGCCATCACATTCTGTTGTTGCCCAATAGCAAGCTGCCTTACAAGGGATGTCAACTCTGTCAATTTGTTCTCCAATCTTTGGTTATCAGCAACCATAGAAACAGAAGCTTCATTTGCTGCCATCACCTTAGATGTTGCAACTCTAGCACCAAATTGTTGAGAGTTGGCTGCCATGTTAGAAATCAACTGCCTTGCAGCAAGAGGGGTCTTGTCCATCAAAGCGCCTCCACTAGTTGCATCTATCATACTCCTATCCATCAACATCAATCCTTCATAAAAATACTGAATCAGTAATTGCTCACTGATTTGATGGTGAGGACAGGTAGCACACAACTTGTTGAATCTCTCCCAATATTCATACAAAGACTCTCCAGGGAACTACCTTATGCCACAAATTTCCTTCCAGATGGATGTTGTTCTAGAGGCAGGGAAGAATTTCTCCAAGAATCTTCTCTTCATGTCTATCCAAGTGGTGATAGGATCTGGTTGAAGGTACAACCAATCCTCAGCAACACCATCCAAAGAGAAAGCAAATGCTTTCATCTTGACATAATCCTCATGAACATCATGTGGTCGCATGGTGGAACACACCACATGAAACTCCTTAAGGTGTTTATGTGGATCTTCACCAGCAAGTCCATGAAACTTAGGAAGCAAATGAAACAGACTAGATTTCAGTTCATAACTGATCTCAGTATCAGGATATTGAATACACCAAGGTTGGTAAACAACATCAGGTGTAGCTAACTCCTTAAGAGTTAGGTTGTTATCAGCCATGATATCAAGATGTGTAGAAGTAGAATGAGTAGAAGTAGAATCAGAATCAAAGTCAGAAGATGCTATGCTACTGTCTAAAACTACATTATCAAAGTCATCTAACCTAAGGTTTTGTCTATTTAATCTATGAAATGTCCTATCTATCTCAGAATCAAATGAATGGAATTCACTTGATGTGGACCTAGTCATACACAATGCAACTCATAAAGGTTTTGTCTTTTTTTTTTTTTACGCTCCCGCGATTAGCGTGGGATCCACGCGATCAGCGTCAAATTGCCGAACCTGTGGTGCGACTAGCGTGGGAGCCGCGCTATTAGCGCCAGGACTTCAACAGAGGTCCCTAGGTTCGAATTCTGGGCGCGATCAGCATGGATGGTCATGCTGGTAGCGCCAGCTGGGAGTTTTGCTCTGTTTTTCTGGGTTTTCCTCTGTTTTTATGGGTAAATACAAAGCTAATGCAACAACCACAAGCACATAATCATGTAACAAGCATAGTTGTGCAACAAAACATAAAAATGCAAGAATTAAAACTACTTCTATGAACTAATTGCAATGAATTAAAGTTAGCACACAATGAACCGTGTCCCCGGCAACGACCCCAGTTTTGATATTACTTGTCGAGACGCATCAAAAACAATTTTACTAAGCTAATTCTGCAGCATAGAGCTAACCTAGGTCGACTCAGAGACACAATCAATATGGTTCTAGCTTCAAATCATTGGTAATAATAAGGGGGGATTTTTGTCGAACAGTTGGTATGCGCAAAGTAAAACATGCAAGAACACAAACTAAAATTAAAGAACAATGCAGAAATTAATAAGATCATCAAGGAGTAAAGTAAAATAGATTAGAAAGCATCAATCCAATTCACCAACCCAAGCTATTCGAATCATCATCATTCCCATAAATTGATTCTATCATGAACATTCATTCAATCTCAATATGATACAATCCTAAAACCAAGGCAAGTGAAGGAAGACTTGGAAATACACATGGAGGCACTTCCTTGGGTGATTAAAAGACCAATGACTAGGGATAGAGCTCAAACACTCCAAGATCCTATACAATCCAACCTAAATCTCTTGGCGAACCATGAAGAAGGCACCAAAATGCTGAATTTATCTGTTGTAATCGATTACAAGTAGCCTGTAATCGATTAAATACACTTGTATAAATGTAAGATTTGTAAATAGTTCTGTGATTACGAGTCCTATGTAATCGATTACATGGTCATCAGTAGTGTAATTTTTGAACTCAGCTCGAAGGTAATCGATTATTTCGTTGTGTAATCGATTACATGGAAATGTGAGTTCCTGTGAGTTCCTGTGATAATCGATTATTCTAGCTTGTAATTGATTACCTGGTTTTGGGAGCTCCTGTGATAATCGATTGTTTTGTTCATACTCAGTTTCCAGGACTGATATGAGCAATGTAATCGATTACCAAGAGTTAGTAATCGATTATTTGATTCAAATAATCGATTACTAACTCTTTTTTTTTCTTATTCTCGATTATTTTGTTCATGCTTAGTTTCCAGGACTGATATCAGCAATGTAATCGATTACCAAGAGTTAGTAATCGATTATTTGATTCAAATAATCGATTACCATTCGAAGTAATCGATTATTACCATTTTTGCTGCAGAGGCACCATTTTCAATTTTTAAACAGCTGTTTGGATAGCTTCCCTTGGAAGCTACATTTGTATTTCATTTAGGACACATTTACATTTCATTTGGCTTTAAATTCGTGGTCTATATAAACCACAACACAACAAATTGTAGGGACTTTTGGTCAAATGAAATAGAATGCACTTTGTGTATAAGAGGTTGAGAGTTATTCTCCCTTGTTCTTAGTGAAGAACTTCTTGTTTCTTATCAATAGCTTCTGAGCTATTGTGGTGATTCTTGCAAGACTTATTGCAATTCCTATTCCATGGTGTCAATCCAAATCCATTTCTGATCTTCTTCCATTGTTCCAATTCCTAAATCCAAAACTTAAAAAGCTGTAAAAAACAGAGCACTTCATACTCTGTTTTACTTTCCATTGAAGAATTGATTCCATTGCAAGGAAGATCGGGGCAAACAGGACTTGAATCAGGTCAGGAGTCCATCACAATAAAAGCAGTTCAATCAATTCTACTCCTAAATTGATTGAAACCACAACCCTAACTAAAATATTATTCAATTAATCTTGTGATTATCATTTGAAATTAAGACATGAATCCATAATCCTAATTCACTTTCAATCCTAAATGCATTCATAATCATGAAAACATAATAGAAATTGAAGAAGAAGGTGAACATTCAAGTAGAATTCGAAATACCGAACCGGAACTTGAATTCTTCTCTTGCTTGAGTTAGATCCTTGGATTGATTAATGATTTAGCCTTCCATGATGATCACCAAGGAAAGCCCCATGAAGTGAATGCAAAAAAATGGAAGAATAGCAAAATGGAAATGAAGAAGATGAAGAACAATGAAGAACACTTGAGAGAAAATGAAGAACAAGCTTTTGATTCTAAAAACTAAAGAAAGAAATATAAAACTTGTTTATTGAATTGTAAAGTGCTGTCCAAGTTTCACTAAAATCATTAATACATATAGTGACTAAGTTTTGAAAATGGAATGGGCCATAAACAAACCCAACAATCTAATTATTTACTATTTACACCACTAAAAGTTCAATTCGCAGCCCAAAATGACAAGTGCAGAGGTGATAACTTTGAAGCTCAAAATGCCCTCAAAATGATAGAATTGACCTCAGGCTATTCCTAGAAAACTTGTAGATCTTTTTGTTATCTTTCCAGGGACTCCTAGAATGCTTCATTCGGAGATCGGTAGCACTCTATAGGCCCTAAACAAGTCAGATACGTTAAGTGAGCAAAAATCTGAAAATACGCTACAATTAGCAATTAAGCCCACTTACTTGCCTAAGACAAAAACTGAATTAGAATAGGAAAATAAAGGTCCAAGAGAGGTCAAATAAGCTAAGAATGATAGAAAAATATTTAACTAAAAGCACTCCATGAAAGTACCTGCAACATATTGCAGATGTGAGAACCACAACCGGTATCTAATACCCATGAAGTCGGATTAGCATAAAAATAATTGATCTCAATCATGTAAATACCTGAGGCAGAAGCATCACTATGGTTCTTGTCCTTCACACTCTTCAGGTAGTCTGGATAGTTTCTCTTCCAATGGCCAGTCTTGCCACAGTGGAAGCACACAACATCGCTTTTGTCCTTAGGTGCACTCTTACCCTTCTTGTTGCCCTTCTTCTTCTTGGGTTTACCTTTGGGCTTAAGGGAGTTTCCTTTTGCAGGCTCCTTAGCCTTACCCTCGGCCTTATTAGGCCCACCAATCAAAAGAGAGTGTGTCTTATCCTTTTTGATAGACACCTCAGCAGTTGTTAACATACTTAACAACTCAGGCAAGCTCACAAGCATCCCATGCATGTTGTAATTCATAATGAATTGACTAAAGGAAGGTGGAAGTGATGTGAGGATTAAGTCATTACTTAGCTCGACATTCATCACGAAGCCTAGATTACCTAGCTTCTCAATGAGCCCGATCATCTTAAGAACATGACTACTCACACTCATGCTCTTAGACATCCTACACGAAAACAATTCTCGAGAGGCCTCATACCTCTCATGCCTGCCTTTAACATCATACAATTCCTTGAGATGCAAGATGATAAAGGAGCATCCATATGCTCATGTTGCTTTTGCAGCTCAGGCGACATGGATTCCAACTGTAACACCCCGTAGGCCTCCGACGTGTTATCATTAATAATATCAGATTAGAGCATAAAACACAGTTTATAAAACTTAGCGGAAGCACACAATCGCTTTTCTTGATACATTATGTATGGAATCACAAATATAAAGCATCTCACACACAAAACATACATCTATCATGCCCCTGCTGATCCAGTTTTTCATATCAAACAACATAAAGACAGATATCTACAAGACTTAGGCAGATAGTCACATGTACAACAAGTATATACTTAGGGAAATTCTCATATCATAAACTCAGATAGTTCTGTACATATATACATCAGAGTCCACACCACACATCCCGTGGTGATACAAAAGAATATCAGCCCTCCATGAGGGTATACAGAACTATACATCAAAATGGAATCAAAACAGAGCCTTCAAGCTCTCCTTGCCGCTCCTCAGTCAAGCAGCCTAGTCTCAACTGGACCTCTTGCCCTGAGACTGATCTTCTCTTCCAGAAATATCACCTGAAATCATGTAAGCCCCACACGGGGTGAGATAACATATCTCAATAAGCTCAGGGTCCTTGGGAAATCATTCCCACCCTGGCCCATAGATTCACAACACATAACAGACAAATATATCACACATGGCCCACTGGCCTGGCCCTTTGGCCTCATCATATCAAATCAACAACATAATATCATCACATGACAGGTGGCAGAGCTCCTCAATGCCTGGCGGAGCTCCTCAACACCCTGACGGAGCTCCTCAACGTCAGTACCTGTCATGATGTGGCAAAGCTCCTCAATGCCACAGGCGAAGCTCCTCAACGCCCAGAATACATGACGGAGCTCCTCAACGCCGGTATTTATCTATTGGCCAACAAATATCTCAATCATAGCATGCATATATCCAATGCAAATACAAATAAATCATCATAAACAATGCCATAGCCAATGCATGCAGTATGAATCATGACCAACACTCCCCCGGAGTATGGTGTGCAACCAAAACGGGAATTCATTCCCCAGAACAACTGAACTTACCTGGTAAGGTCTCAGCTCTTAGTTCCTTCCCAGGTCTGTGGCTCCTGCCACCAACAGTCTCAGAATCAATGCCTAATCAAGGCATAAGTAATTTCATATTAAAACCAGACCACATACATACAAGTCACAATATATATTATAACAAAATTCCCTATCCTAGGGTTTTAAACCAGCTCAGCCTACACTAGGCTGCTCTCAGACCACTCAAGGTCCATCAGGTTGCATACAAGCCATCTGAATCATCTTAGACTCAGAGCATACACACATGGTCTAGCTGTTCTCAGCCTTAATCTCAATTATCATCAGAATGGACTGAGTTCCACTCAAAGTCTCATTCAACTAGCCTCTTAAGCTCAACATTCCCTAACTAAGGCCCTGGTATAGCAACAAATAATCATAAGTGACCATTACACAGGCCACACAAGCAACACAGAGCCAAATTCCAAAGTCATCAGAATCAAAAATTGAAAGTTAATCCTTCATCTATTCCTCGCTCTAAACAAGTTTCTCTACAGGACCCTGGGCTAATTCTAGCCCCAGCTCATATGGGTCACTATTCATAGAAACCCCCAGGATCAAAATTAAACGGAGAAACTTGAGTATCTTACCTCAGTGACGACTCAAAAGACCTCAGGACAGCTTCCACAAGCTCTATCGTCCTTTATACATCATGGGTCCCCGCCAATCTCAAGTTCTCTGAGTGTTTTCTCTGAGAAATCACTCCTCACTCAAAGGGGTTTTTCAAGAGCAGAAATTGAAGGATTTAAGCTTTCTAGATAATCCTTACAAGTTTGATGGCTTAAGGAATGATTTGGTGAAGAAACAAAGCATCAAGGAGCTTGGTTCACTTAACAATGGAGGTCAGCTCGTGGAGGAAGAAGAAGAAGAAGAAGAAATGGCCAAGAAATTCGCAGTTTGACCCTTAAATACTGCCCCTGATCGACATGCGGCGCTCTTGGCGCCACTCTGGCGCTCTTAGCGCCAACAACCAAATCCTGTGGCGCCCCCAGCGCCACTCCCGCGCCTCCAGCGCCAGCTTCCAGAGACTCTGGCGCCCTCAGCGCCACATCTGGCGCCACTAGCGCCGGCTGGGAAATCTGGCGCTCCTGGTGCCAACTCTGGCGCCCTTGGCGTGGACCTCCAGAGATCCTGGTGCTTCCAGTGCCATTCTGGCGCCCCTGGCGCCACATTCCAAAGATCATGGCGCCATTAGCATGGATCTGGCGCTCCAGGAGCCACTTTCCAGTGGGTCTGGCACCATCAGCGTCGCACCCTTAACAGTGGGTCTGGCGCCAAGAATGAAGGTCCTTACACCAACATGATGCATATTGCCATTGTATTGTCATTCATGTGCTGCTTATGAGCTTCCACATCGTAGAACTCATAATCAACTTCCCCTTCCTTAGGAGCTATGGGTAAATTACCTTCTAGGACATAAGCGATTTTCTTGGCCCTAAGAACAATTCTCAGGTTCCGATACCAATCCATAAAATTTGAACCATTCAGTTTGTTCGTATCGAGAATAGAGCGAAATGACAGTTGATTAGTCATACTATTAACAGAGAAGATGTAAAGATAAACTAATTAATATATTGTCATGAAATAAGAACAAATTATTAAAGACTTTAAATAGCGTGCCCCTCCCACTATTTTATCTGTCAATTACCCTTGTTATTTTGACTTAGGGTTATTTTATCTTAAAATTACCTTAGTGGGACTAAGAGTACAATTATTTATTTTAATCTTTGTTTGAGACCGCAAAATTAAACTAAATAATGGGTTAAGCCTTATCAACAGTATCTCATACCTTCTCTTAGCATCAGGTTGACAACTCCTTGTCACTTAGTGGTGCATCTCATGCAACCAACCTGGCATTATTACCCCAAATACATAAGCCTGGATGAGCCTGCAACTCATGCATTCAGTTAAGCACTAACCAGCACCTTAAGTGTCTCACACTTCTAATACTGGTCTTATTCAACGAAACAGTGAGTCCCAACTGAGTTGTGGCGCACCACCATGTAGAGGAATTCCGAGTGGCATTGGTGGTGGGAGGTAATCATGTGCTTAATAATCGATTCCTTTTAAGGGTTTCTTTTATTTTAATGGGTCTTATCAAACATGTAAGTACTATTATCATGCTAGTCGTATCCTATGTCAAACATCTATCGGATTACACAAGTCGCTTTTGGACATGCATAATAAAATATACATTCGCGATACTCTATCTCATGCATACTAGTCGTTTTAAAACATACATTCGCGATACTCTATCTCATGCATATTAGTCATTTTAAAACATAAAACATAAATAAAACAGATTTTATATGAGATAGTCATGGTGCTCGTGCTTTCTTTCTTCTTACTCCTAGGCCGCAGCTCCATCATGAAATCCTCCATGCCTAAACGCCACTAGCCTAATTTTTCTAATTATAAAATAATTAAAGAAACTCCAATGCATCTTTGGAGGAACAAAAGAATATAAAAAATTTAAAATTCAAAATTACAGCTCCAATTTAAACTAAAACAAAATCTGAATTCAAATTTAAAACATTTGAATTCAAATATTTAACTTCAAAATTTAAATTCGGGCACCATGACCATCCTCTTCCATATCTGCACTTTAAAAGTTAAACAACTAACAAGCACACAATATAATTATTTCTCAAATGGTCGAAATATTCATCCAAATACATAATTCAAATTTTGTTGATTCTTTCTCAAAGAACACAAAAATTAAACCATACAATCAACCATTTATATACATAGACTTGTATGAAAAATTTTGTCACAAAAATATTATGTTATGCTTATGAACAATTCATTATAACAAAACACAAAAATAACAAGATCAAAATTGAACAAAATTAAGAACCCTGATTTTATTCATGTGACCACGACATTCATAGGATATTTCATGCATTTTGAAAACAAAATTATGGAGAAAAAAATATATTTGAATATTCATATCATGGCTGAATCATATTCCTTTCTTAAAAGATGTTTCTTTGAAATCTTTCACAAAGAATCATAAAGAAACAAAACCATGAACACATAAAGATATATGTAAAGCGCAATCATATTACAAACAACATATTATAACAAACAAGGTATCATCACCCGTCGATAGTAAAGCAACCTGGCTCTGATACCACTTGAAAGATAGGGCCTTGAAGCCCAAAGGCATGTGAGAAGAAAAACAAAATTTTTCAAAGCGGAAACACACATACCATTCAAGAATCATTCTTTAGGACATAGATGTTACCTCGTTTGTATTCGAAACTTGATGATCAAGGATAGGCTTGAAGATACAAGCCCTCTAATGTTGATCCACACCACTTCTTGTCAAGACTCAAGAACACTTCTTGTAGGCCTCCAACAAACACCAATGGAGGCAGGCTAAGCACACCAATGGAGAGAAAGAAGGTTAGGTTTCAAAGTGTTTTTACTTATCTATGGATAAAACATAAATGTTACCCTTCCTTTTGCCAATATGGATAACTTCATCACTTTGATTGTCACATATCAAGCAGCAATTGTTGTTGAAGGAAACTTTAAACCCTTTGTCACATAGTTTGCTTATGCTTAGGAGATTATGTTTCAAGCCATCAACATACAAGACATTTATCATTATTGTCTTAAAGCTGTCTCCAATGTTTCCTTCTCCAATAATCTTGCCTTTGCTATTATCTCCATAAGTGACATAACCTCCATCTTTTAATATGACATCAATTAGCATGGATATATCACCAGTCATGTGCCTAGAGCACCCACTATCAAGATACCACAATGATGATCTTGCTCTTAGACACACCTGCAGAATTCAAATCAACTAGCAAAGAAAGGTACCCAATTAAGGTTGGGTCCATAGGGGTTAGCTACCTTTTTCTTCTTTTGCACCCATATACACTCTCCATTAGGCACATAATACTTTCTAGTATAGCATTTAAAAGATGTATGTCCTTTCATCATACAATAGTTACAAATTATAGGTTTTGATGAATTTCTAAAGATAATGTTATGATTGTTTTTTGAATTGCTGAAGTTTCTTTGATTCTTTTGTCTTGGTGGTACAAAATTGGTTGCCAAAGGAATTTGAACCCTTTTTGTATCCCAAGCCAGAAGTATTGCAGCATATTTCTGTACACCTATCATTTCTGCTAAGTTGCATTTACCTTTAAAAAGCTTTCTCAAAAGATCAATCAAATCACTGTTTTTAGAAAGTAGCAACATATATTTTTCTCCTTGAATCTTTTTGTATTCATCAAACTCCTTTTGTAACATATTGTATTTATCAAACTTAGAAGAAGAAGATGTACATGTGCACCCATTGACTTTGTAACTTAAAAGAAGTTTTTCATTTTCTTCTTTCAATTTAGAAAATTCATTTTGCAATTCTGCAATTTTGGTGATGTGCCACCTTAAATATCCTTTCAGCTTGTTATTAGCTTTAGCTAACTTTTGAGCTTCACTATGCATTTCATTAAAGGCATCAACTATATTATCATACTCAGAATTTACCTCGGATTCAGCACTTAAGTAGTTTTCATCATCACTTATTGTGGATGTGAGACAACTATTAGCTTCCTCCTCATCTTCACTAGCTGATCCAGAAGTAGTTGATTCATTTTATTCCCAAGCAATGTATGCCTTCTTTGTCTTTCCTTCCCTTTTTATTTTCTTCTCACCTTGTTGCTTCTTTAAGAATATTGGACATTCAGATTTGATGTGTCCAAGCATTCCACACTCAAAGCAAGTAAAGTTGGTAGAAGTATTGTTGTTGTTGTCACTTTTTTTGTTGAACTTTTTGAACTTCTTGTTCTTGTTCCTTCTCATGAATTTACTTAACTCTTTGACAATAAGATTCATGTTGTCATCTTCATCTTCTTCACTTGAATCTTCTTCTTTTCAACCTTAGATGATGCATCCTTCAAAGCAATGCTTTTCTGTTTCTTTTCTGCATCTTCAGTAATGGTTAGTTGAGACATTTCAAGTTCATATTCAAGTAGCTTACCAAATAGTGCAGCCATGGACATTTTTGATAAATCTTTGGATTCCTTGATAGCTGTGACTTTTGGTTGCCAAGGTCTTGTTAGACATTTCAGTATTTTGATATTTAATTCTTCTGAATCAAATGTCTTTCCAAGTCCTAGAAGATGATTGACAATATGTGTGAATCTTGTTTGCAGTTGAGAAATGTTTTCAGTATTACTCATCTTGAACATCTCATATTCATGAATCAAGGCATGCTTCCTTGATCTCCTTACTTCCTCAGTTCCTTTATGAGTTACCTTCAACATCTCCCACATTTCTTTTGCACTCCTGCATCTCATAGTTCTAAAAAATTCATCAGAAGATAAAGTAGATGTAATCATGTTTTTAACTTTAAAGTCATATTGGACAACTCTTTTTTCTGCATTTGACATCTCATCCCATTCTTTGGGGATCAATTTGTTATCAACAGTTTTCATAGGAACTAAAGGACCTTTCTCAATGGCATTCCAAGCTCCAGGGTCATTGGATTGAATAAAGATCTGCATTCTGCTTTTCCAAAAACTAAAATGCTCACCCTCAAACATCGGTGGACGATTGAGAGAAGCTCCCTCTCTAAAAGTTATTTGATTTGTGTTCATTTTCTTTGAAAAGAAAGTGATCTTTAATAACTTTCAAGAACCAGCTCTTGATACCAATTGAAAATACAATGAACGCTAATCAAACAAACCAAGAGGGGGTGAATTGGTTTATATCAAGGTTTTAAAATTTTATTCAAAACAATTTGTGGAATTTAATAGATGGATGTTATCACTTAAAACTTTGTAAGTACAGAATTTTTCTTTCAACCAATATCACCCTTGGAATTTAAGTATTGCCTAAAAACAAATCTTGTTGATAGTTTCTTAATCAACCAAATTCAATCAATGAGAAATGAACAGAATTAGAATAAACAACGCACCAATTTATACTGGTTCACCACTCAACCTTAGAGACTACATCCAGTTGCTTCCAACCAACACTAGGTTAGAGTTACTACTAAATCAAAGAATCTTTTACAAGCAGTTTACAATTGATCTCTTTATCAATACTAGACAAAGATATAGATTCTAAAACCCTATTAAAATACAAATAACCAAGATACTGAGAACCCTACTCAGAATCTCAACCACTAGAGAACCCTACTCTAGCATGCTTAAAAAGATACACAATGATATATCACAAAACAATAGAAATTGTTAGAACATCAGAAAAGAAAGGTTCAAGATAAACATAACCTGAGATCCTTCATGTATGAATGAATGAAATGAAATGTTTTTACCACACTTTTAGGTTGCAAAGATTAATAGCTTAGAATCACAATCTTGAAATCCTTCTTTTTCTAAAACATTTTCTCTAAGAAACTCAGAAATCTTGATCACACAAGATATTGTTTGAACTCAGAGACACAGAGGAATTTTGGGCACTTATGAAAGCTTAGAAACGTATGGGTAAGTTTCTCTTGTTGTGAGTAAGTCGCAATATATCTATTTATAAGAAAAAGACTCACCAAGCTTTATATAAAATAGAATTAACTGTCTGTAATCGATTAACCCATAGGTGTAATCGATTAAATTGCCCTGTGTAATCGATTAAATTGACTAAATAATCGATTAAACTATTCATCAGCTTTCTAGAAATGTTTCATGAACAAAATAATCGATTAAACTGTATTGCAATCGATTAAAGTAGCAACCCATGAAAGTTTAAAACAATTATGTAATCGATTACGATTCATGGTAATCGATTAACACAGAACGACATGATTTCTAGAAATAGACTATGCAATCGATTACAAGAAATGGTAATCGATTAAGTCAGCAATGCATGATTTTCTTTTAACACTATGTAATCGATTACTAAAAAATGGTAATTGATTAATCCAGCAGTGAAGGTTTTCAGTTAACACTTATGTAATCAATCACAAGTAGTGGTAGTCGATTAAAGTGTTCTTCAAAGCTTTTCCAGATTTAAAAACAAAGTAAATAATCGATTAAACAGTAGTGTAATCGATTAAAACAGTAAGATATGCATTTTTCCAAAACATTGCCTATTTAGTTCTTTTCAAAAGATTGCTTTTATACTTTGATGAAAATATTTAAGCATTTAAATGATTAAGTGCATGCAATGCAAGGATCAACAGATTTGTCTCTTTACACTTCTTTTTGAGTTACAATGTTCAAGGCATGTGAAAAGCTCAAAACATTCTTCCAAGTCCTAAGCTTCAATCTTCTTGTTGCTCCCCCTATATCCAACATTAAGCACCTAACGGTGTTTAGAGGAAAAGATCTTGATGGCATACAACAACAAGAACAACAGTCAGTTCATTCTTGAGGGAGCATCCCTCACCAGACCATCAGCCTTCACAGGAGAAGACTATCCTTATTAGAAAGACGAAATGGAGATGTACATAAAGTCCAACCCATCAATTCGGTTGCTAATTTGGTTGCAAACAAACAATTAAATTTTAAATAAAAATAAATAATAAATAAATTCAGTCGCTAATTTTGTCTCTAATTCATATAAAATAAATTTAAAATCCAGTTGGTCGCTATTTAATAATTAATTTTTAAATATAAAATAAATTAAAATTGCAATTCAGTCGCTATTTAATATTTAATTTTAAATGTAAAATAAATTAAAAATATAATCCGGTCGCTATTTAGTAATGAATTTTAAAATAAAATAAATTGATCGTAGATTCGGTTGCTAAATGAAAAAATATGTTGTATTTTTGTTTTTTCATTTATTACATTTTGACCTGCTTAATAATTAATGATTGTAAATATCATTCTTAATTGCACTGTATAATCAAACTTATAAATAAAAGCGGACAATCATAAAGTGTAAATATATCTCATAACAAAGTTTTATTTTAAAGATTGATAAAATGAAAATTCAAAGTTTTCAAAGTTTAATGAAATGGAATGTTAAAGTTTAATAAAGTTCAAATTCATTACTAACATGGTATAATCAAACTAAAATAAATAATAACCAGGAGTCAATGGTCCTTTGATATGTCATGACGATGATCAACCTGAGCATCATCAACATGGTGCCTAGTTCCATCTGCTGTGGTAGTCGAAGGACTAGGAGCTGACACGATAGACTGAATATGCAAGTGTTGTAATATACGCTACATTTGCTCATTTTGTTGACGAATTTGCTCATTTTGCTCTTGTATCTATTGTCGCATCTCCTGCCTTTGCTGGTAATGATTCTCCATCAGCTACAACATCTTTTCCTCAAGTGTCCTCTCCTTATTTTGCCTTTGTCAAAAGCTCAACATTCAATTTAGTAATTGTCTCACATATTTCCTTTATTTAGTCTTCCACAGGAGCAATAAAAGTAGATGGAGCTAATTTTGAGCAACTAAACCATTTTCTCAAAGTACCTAGCATGTACGCATTCCCTTTGTAGTTTGGACCTCCAGCAACATTTAAATATATTTCATTATCATTAACAAAAGTAGCAGTGTTAGGGGAATCATGTGTGGACGTGCCTTCCTCTGTCAAATGTTGTAGGATTCCTCTCAGCCATGTTGATATTTCTCCTGCAATATAAAGTAATATATGAAGAAAAATTATTAAATGTGTAGACATATAAGGATTAATATTCAAGAAAATCACGAATAATTTAGGAAAAAAATTGACTTTAATATACTATAGTAGGCTTCAAAGTTTATACTAGCCAATTACAAACATTTAACACTAGCTAAAGAAAAGCAAACCAAAATATGTAAATACGTTCAAGTGATATTAACCAAAGGTAAAAGTTCATTTATAATATCAATCACAATATATCAAACAAAGTGTTATAATTAGAAAAACCAAGTTACAACAAAATCACGGGACTTATCATTCACCCATTCTCCTGACTTCAATTTCTTTGTTTTCTCCATCACCTTCCAAGAAGTTGGTGGTCTTCGAAACTCCTCTGACTACATAAACTTAAAATTTTAAAATTGTGAAACATTTAATCAAGTACATTGAATTGAAAATCAATGAAGTATATATATATATATATAATATAAAGTGAAATTACCAGCCTTTCAAAGTGAGTTGTAGTAGATATGGAACCACCACAATATGTTGAGGCTCCTCTATCAATTGTTCGATTCCCCTGGGTAGTGGAGCTCTTGTTTAGGAAATCTGTAGAACCCCAATGTTGGTCCAAGGCTGCTCGAACATTGGCTGGTATCCAAGTTCCTTTATATTGACAATTCCTAATCTTGTTAATTGCATTTTTCAAAATGTGTGAAACTTTTATCTAAAAAGCAGCTCTAATGGCTCGCTCTTCTGGTAGGTACCACTTATACTCTTTTGGCATAAAACAGGAAACAAGAACTAAATTAGAAATGATACAAGAAACAATCCATTTGAAATCAAACCACAATTCAAATTACCTTAAACTCACCAAACCACCTATCGCGAAGGCCAACTGATACCTTCAACAAACTTGTAGTTGGTTCATCAAACTTTACCCTAATGATCCCTAATAGGATATTAGAACATCCATATGCTGGTTGAAACCTATGTACAAAGACATTGTCAATGCCACATTTAAACAACATTTTAAGAAAAAATAATAGTTAAATAAAATGCATTTACTCTCCTTTATGTGCATGAATGAAAGGCCTTTGATCAACAATATGTTCACAATTTGGATCATGTTTGTACTTAGGTGTAACAGAATCGTCTGGTGCTAAACGTGAAGCATCTCCAACAGAGGTAATGGGAATTGACTTCCTTATAAAGGTCGGATTTGGTTGGTCTTGAGTTGTAGGAAATGTGTTTGGTGTTTGCGCAGCAACATGAATCATCGACTCTGAGGTTGATATATGAATGGAAAAGGTGGAAGGGTTGGTGGTAATTGGATATCCCAAACTAACACCACATCTTCTACCACGATTAAATGTTTTGCGACCACCACCTTTATCTCTATCTACCATCTACATGTTTGATTTTGTTACACACATACACACACACACACATATATATATATGATATTTAAGAACAAATAAATGCAAAGTGAAGTACCACAAGCAATACACTTTCATAAACAAATAAATCCAACTTGTTAATGAAAATCGCATAACACATGTTTTCTACACCAAAATAGGTCACTTATCTTCTCTTTCATATTCAATACAAGAGTAAAAGTAATAATTATTACAAAGTTTTACAAATGTGTGTATATATATATATATGTATATATATACATTGATCATAAGGCATGCAATCAACTTTAATGTATGAATTACCTAAGAAGTATTTGTATCATCAAAATCACTTTCAATATCATTCTTACTTAATATGCATTCATCCTCGTCTGGTTCAACCAAGTCTGGTTGTTTAAGTAAATTTGCATCTATCTTGAATTTTTTTATCCATTTATGCATTCTCACTTAATATGCATTCATCGTCGTCTGCTTCATCGTGATTAGAAGAATTCATGTCTTCATTTCAGCTAACTATTTGAATTTTGTATCCATTTATAATGTAGATAGGAAATTATTCAAATTTTCTCTTAGGTCCCTATGCAAAATTAACCAATATTGAATCTTGAATAATTTTATTTTTTTGGATTTAGAACCTAAAAAATTTAACAATTAACGTTGTATATAAGACTATATCATTATGAAAGAAATATTTTTTGAATAATTTATATGGTGTTAACCTACATATTGCCCGAACCATGTAGGAAAGTTGGATGAAATGTCTTGGTTAAGTTGAGCACTGAAGCAGTGGGATTCAGTTCCCATAAAAAATTATCATAAATACAGGAAAGGAGAAAACAAATTACTCAATGTACACAACATAACATCATTAAATTTTTAATTAGATCTATACAAGTATTAAAATCATCTTACTCTAAATATGGCTCAACCTATTGACAATTTTGAAAAACATAAAAGTAAGCAACATCAAGATCAACTTGGTCCAAAAAATATCTTTTGGATTTTCCACTCGCTCTTCCTGGGTAATTGAAAATTGATAAAGGAGGAGAAGATGAAGAACCTTCATCCGCATCAACATTTCAAGGCACCCAAGTCCTTCTCATTGCAATTTGATCAGAATTGTAAAATGAGGCAAAGTCGATGTCTCTTCCACTACGTACACTTCACAAATCGACCGCTCGACTCTAGCCTTATTCTTGACTTTATTTTTGAGGGAGTGTAAAACCTAAAATTAATATTAATAAGTATGTTTAAACAAATGAGTATATAATACAATGGTGTATAAATTATTACTCATTTTATACCTCTCAAAAGGATACATCCAACGATATTGGACTGGACACCAACTGTTGCCTCATAAGGTAGATGAACTGAAAGATGCTCCATTAAATCAAATAAGCTTAGTGGGAATATTTGTTCTAACTTACACAATAACTCAGGTATGTTATTTTCCATAACTCTTAGTTGTTCAACATTTAATGTTGTCGAAGTTAGTTCTTTGAAACATTGGCTAAGTTCAACAAGTGGCTTCCAAATAGGTTTTGGTAATGAGTCAAATGCAATTGGAAGCAACCGTTGCATCAAAACATGTCAATCATGACTTTTCATTCCATGAATTTTTACCTTGTTAAGATCCACACATATGGTAACTTTAGTTCTTTGACCCATTTACGAACAATGAGTCTCTGGGATTTGGTCATTGCATAAGTTGCCTTTGGTTTAAAGATCTTGCCACGACCAATATCTACCAACTCAAGCTCCTTCTGATTACATATTTATACTAAATCTATTTAAGCAGTGTGTGTATCCATTCTTTTGCCATTGATGTCCATCACAATGTTAAAGACATTCATAAACACATTTCTCTTTGTGTGCATGACATCAATGTTATGATGAAGAAGCTACATTTTCCAATACGATAACAACCAAAATATACTTTGTTTCTGCCAATTATATTCAACACCATAATCAGGAAAATTTTTTCTTCTCGTGACTCAAGGCAAAGCAGTAAATGTGCAACTCTATTCCAAATGTCAAGACTAGACAAACATGGAGGAGAGGGTGTGGTATCAACCTGACCCTTCTTTAATGAATTTTTATTCCTCCTATATGCATGATTAGGCAGAAGAAATTAGAGATGACAATCAAAATAGAAGACCTCGTGGAAATTTAAAGTTGTGAATGCCTTCGATCGTTCCATACATATGGGACAACCAAGTCTGTCAACAGTTGTCTAACTTGACAACATCCCATAAGCCGGGAAGTCATTGATTATCAACATCAAAGCCGCCTTCATCAAAAGTTGGTATGCCATCATTCCACAAGGTACACAAGTCATCTATGACTGGTTGCAAGTACACATCAATCTTGTGCCTTGGATATGATGAACTTGGAATAAGATTATAATAACCCTGAGTCTTGACGTGGATGGCGCAAGCATCTGCGAGGATAGCCCTGGTTTTCTGCAGAATTTCTTCTGCAGAAACCAGTGCAGAGGGATGGCGCCAGTGTGGCGCGATCAGTGCCATGCCCACTGGCAACTGGCACGAGTGGCGCTAGGTTCACGCTATCAGTGCCATTGTTTCTGGATGCTGGCGCGAGTAGCACCGTGTTGGCGCGAGTGGCGCCACAGTTCTGGAGTTTGATGTTGTTGGCGCGAGAGTGGCGCGGATGGCGCCCTTGTTTCTGGAGGTTGGCGCGGAGGGCGCCAGTAGTGGCGCGGATGGTGCCATAGGCTCTGGATGTTGGTGCAATCAGCGCTAGAGTGACACGATCGGCATGGCATGTCGGCCAGGCCCAGTATAAAAAGGTCAGATTACGAATTTTGGACCCATTTTCGCCTTCTTCTTCCTCTGAACGCCTAAACCTCCATTATTAAAGCTCCAAGCTTCATACTTTCACCTTAGTTCACCAAAACAAGTTCCTTGAACCTAAATCTTGTTGGAAAACACCTAGTGAGCTTAAATCCTCCCTTGAAATCCCTTAAAACCCCTCTTAATCAGAGAAGTTCCTTTCTTAAGGGAAAGTTGAAGAACTCGAGTTTGGTGAGGAACAACGGCTTTTCACGGACACCCGAGCTAAGGGAAGAGGTCCAGAGGCCTTTCTCACCATTTCTGAGGTAAGAAACTCGAGATTTCCCGGTTGATTTGTGAATTGGGGTTTTGAGTGAATAGTGACCCACTTGTGATAGGGCTTGTTTTAGCCTTGGGTCCTTTAGAAAGACATGTTTAGAATGTTGTGAGGATGAAGGATTAGCTCTCAGATTGTAGTTTGGTGAACTTTGGTTTTGGCTCTATGATTATGCATGTGTGGCTTGTGTTGAGTCACATGATGATATTGAGACATGCCAGAGCCTTGTTGATGATTTTGATATGCCTGAGAGGCCATATGAACGGTGTCTTGTGTGTGATATGGACCGTTCAAGCCTTATGTGTATTCTGAGTTATTAGGCTATTGAGAGCTTTGAGCTCATTGTGTTTGGCTTGTATTGATCTGTGATGACTCTAATATCATGTTTAAGCTGTGATAGACCTCTGAGGGTCTGTGAGAGGCCTAGTGTGCGTTGGGCTATGATGAACCTTAAGTTAGAGGACCGTTTGATATGTTGATGCTTTGTATACTTGAATTGGCTGTGATACGTGTTTTATGTGCCTTTTTAGGGCGTGACACCAAGGGTGTCAGTGGCGTAGGCAACAGAGTAGGGAAAGAACTGCAGAGCTCGGCTTTGCCAGGTAAGTTCTTGGTCCCTGGGGATGTTTCCCACTTGTGTGCTGTAAGGACCCTCACTTTTGTGCCATGTTTATTTAGCAGAAAACCCTGTTAAGGGTGTGGCGCTGATCGCGCCAGACCCACTGGAAAGTGGCGCTAGGATGGCGCGGGTAGCGCCACATATTCGGCAAGTCCACGCTAAGGGTGTGGATACGGCGCGAGTAGCGTCACTGGGCCGAGAGGTTGGCGCTGGTAGCGCTAAGGGCCGCGCAGGTAGCGCCAGAAGTGCCCTGGAAACACAATTTCCTCTGGTTTTACACGCTGATAGCGCCAGGTTGGCGCGGATGGCGCCACAGGTCTCGGGAGGTTGACGCTGTTAGTGCGGGGATGGCGCCAGACCACCGGCATTGTGGCGCGGATAGCGCGGGAGGTGGCGCGGACCGTGTCAGAGCTCGGGTAGGCTGAGTATATATAGGGTCAAACGTGAAATTGAAGAGAAAGTCAGCTTCTTCTACTTCCCTACGACCCCAGCCTTCATTAGAGCAGTTCCAAGCTTCCTAGGACCTAGTTTCTTAGCCTAAACACCTCCCAAAGACCTTTAATCTTGAGAAAACCATTTGGAAAGCTATAATCCTTCATTTTCTTTTCTGGAAACCCCAATTGAGTGAGAAGTGATTCTGAAGGAAAAACCCAAAGAACTTGAGAGTGGCGAGGACCCACAGCTTGGGAAGGACAATAGAGCTTGAGGAAGCTGTCCTGAAGTCTTTCTGGTTGCCACTGAGGTAAGGGACTCAAGTTTCTCCGTTTAATTTTGATCCTTGGGGTTCTCTATGAATAGTGACCCATATGAGCTAGGGCTAGAATTAGCCCAGGGTCCTTTAGAGAAACTTGTTTAGAGCGAGGTATAGATGACGGATTAGCTTTTAGTTTTTGATTTAGATAACATTGAATATTGGCTCTGTGGCTTGTATGTGTGGCTTGTGTGATAATTCACTTGTGGTTTTGGAGCCATGCCAGAGCCTTGATTATGCTTATGTTGAGCATGAGAGGCTAGTGGAATGGTGCCTTGGTTAAGTTTTAGGTCGTTCCAGTGATTTTGAACCATGAGGCTGCTGTGAGATTATGCTCTGTTAGGTGAGCTGCATTGAGTTTGTGATGACTCAGATGCTTTGTATGCAGCCATGGTGGACCTTGTATGGTCTGAGAGAAGCCTAGTGATGGCTTGTTCTGATTGAACCCTAGGATAGGGGAATTCTACTATGATATGTTCTGATTGAATGTCTATTGGATTGTTTTTGATATGAGACTGCATATGCCTTGATTAAGGCTTGTTCTTCACCTAGGAATAGGGATGCGTGGCTACAGATTTTATAATATAGTTTTTGTATGCTTAATTTGATAGATTTCACCAAGGAATTGGGTTTTCGATTCAGGTTAAAGAGTTGATTCACTAAGGAATTAGGGATTAACTAATTTAGGAAAGATGTATTTCTGAATAATCATAACAAGAACACATAGGGTTTATTCTTTGAATACTTAGTTTGACAGAATCACTAAGGGTTTAGTTTTCTCGATCGAATTAAAGGGCTAAATCGCTGGTTGTGCTCTAGGATTTACGAATTTAGGAAAGATTTATCTTGTGTGTGACCTAAGATAATAAACCAATCAAGTGAAGGAGGTAGTAAACAAAAGGGATTGTGCCTGACCACAATTGTTTCTTCCATTGGTAACTTCTTTTATTTTTACTGCATTTATTTTCTGTTTTTATTCAAACAACAATCAATCCAACAAT
>PYAF01002829.1:0-20206 GCA_007407185.1 Glycine tomentella | reverse complement strand
TATCATTTTTCCATATTTTTCTGATGCTTGAGTTTTTCTGAATAAAGCCTCAAAGTTGTCATCTTCTAAAATTTGTAGAAATTTTATTCTAGAGTTTTGTGTCACAAAATTTGTTGATACTTAGTCAGCTAAGTGTATTCTATAATTTCATCAAGTTTCTACAAAATTTCTAAAGTTATTTGAGCATTTTTGGCCTAGGAGCATTTTGGTAATTATGCCTTCAACCTAGGGGTATTTTGGTCATTTTTTAAAAATGTCCAAGGGCATTTTTTGTAATTTTCATCTTAAGGGTTTTCTAGTAATTTCTACTTCATGGAGAGAGTGATATAGTTATTTTTCTCTAAACATACTTGTATCCAATTATCATCACATTTTTAGAATTTTGGGGATGTTACAATGAATGCATGACCTGACTAGGAAGGGTAACCAGTCATACACCCCCCATGGGTATCCATGTATATCCACATCACACAATGACAACCATGGGTACCATCAATGCATGACCCGGCTAGGAATACATCTTTCCTCGCAAGGGTAACCAGTCATGCACCCCCCATGGGTGTCAATATATATCCATATCACATAATGACATTATTAGCATCAACATAATCTCTTATCGATGTCATTATCAATATCCACATCACATCATCTAATTTAATCATCATACATATCAAAGTCAACTCATTTCAACATCATCAAATACATAAACATTATTTCATTTGTACATAACCAAACACATCATCATTATCTCATTTAATCATCACCAACACATCAATAACATCTCATTTCAACATTATCAATGACATCAATATCATCTCATTCATCCACAATCCATATTACCACGAGACTGGTATTTTAGGAAAATTTTAAATTAAAGAGAAGGACTACAATATAGAAAACACACTCTTATGCCCATTTAAAAAATTGATAAAGAATTAAATAGGAAAGCATGTTATAAAAATTTGGGCAGAGTCTCCTCTTTAATTAAGACTTTTCCCAAAAAAATCCAATCATCACAATAATAATATCATTGACAGTTTTATCCATCAACAAGCCAATTCATCACATCCCATTAGTTAAAAATAGTTTTTCTTGAAAACGAGCACACACAGGAACAAACACACATCAATCATAAATACATCCCATCTCATTAGTTAAAAACATAGTTTTTCTTGAAAACCAGCACACAGCATGGACAAACAGTTATCTTCATAATTGGATTCCCTGGCCCCCAACTCTGGTATCTAAACTATCGCCAAAATAATAAACTCCCTTACCTATCCAGGAGTTCTCCCTATTACAGCCTAATGGTGTTGTTTCACGATCCTTCAAATATGCGTGCTTGTCCGAATGCAGAGTTCTACATACCAAATTAAAGATAATTTAGTATAGATTTCCAAGGTAAGATCAATATTAACATTTGGGGTCAAATACCAACTCGAATCAAAAAGGGGCTAAAAGGGTGTTTTGGGAGTTCACATCAAAAGACATCATTTTGAAATTCCAATCACACCAATGTGATTGGGGTTCAACGATGATCATAGAAATGACATCAATTTCATAAAAATGAGACTTTTACAACATCTCATTTTCAAAGGGTTTTTCAAAGGAAATGTAAAACTCTCAACAACGGTACCCAAAATATAAGAGATACTAAGAGAAGTTTAAACTAGGTAAAAGAAGACAAAGGAAACCAATGTTACCTCAAGGAAACCAAGAAAGAAGAATTTGGAAGCTCCGTTCTCTACCGAAACTTCGAGAAGAGTTTTGAAGATTTTGCTCTAATTAAAGTGTTCTTCTCCATGCGGTGGTCCAACAGCAAGTGGCAGTGCCTCGTGGTGGTCTCCGGTGGCCGTGGCTAGTGGAGGAGGAGGGGGAAGGGGTTGGGTGCAGTTTGGGGGAAAAGAAACCATCATTTTTGTGATTTGGAAGATGCTGCACATATTTATCACCACCTTGATTTGCCCAAGCGAGCAAAAATGCCTGCAAAATTCGCCTGAGCGAGCTGACCAAATTTTAAAATTTCTACTTCTATGAAAAAATTAATTTCTCACGCTCCAGACATTATTTTGACAATCCCAACGGTCAAAAGTTACATATGTGGGTTAGGAGCCTACCTTTAAAATTTTAAGGAGATCCAACATTTAACCAATCCAGAATTATGATTTTACTAAAACAGGTTTTGGGTCGAACTCGAAATCACTCAAATACAACGCATCTCAAACAAATTCCACATAACTTGACCTCTACACCAAGCAATTGCACATGAATAATTCATATAACATTTCAACTAATCCTAATTAATAAAGTAATAAAATATAAAAGGAATACATCACACATATATTAAGTTATCGAAATTTTAAGCTGTTATAATTTGGATGAGTTAAAGGACCTTGGAAAGCTTGTTAGCTTGCATAGGAATGTCAGTTGTCCTGTAAAAATTTTATAACATTTTTCATGTTTAAAATGATAAGCCAAAGATTTGTGTGTTAGTAAGATTAATTAGACCGATGAGAAGGAACAAAGATCAACATAATTAAAAAAAAGTGATGGAATAAGGTTAACAACATTTATGAAATGAAATGAGAAATAGCATTAACTGCAATCGTCACCTCACTGGTATCCAACTTTCAATAGAATAAATAATGTTAAAAATATTAAGCATCAAAAAATCATTCATGAAGTAGTAGATGATGATTCCAAATGCAAACATCATGACTTCTTTCTAGCAATAGGTAGTTATCAAGGGAAAACATCATGATAATTTTCCTATCTCATTAATAAAACTAAAGTACTTATCCACAAGGTAAATTAGGCCAGAGTTTTCTTTTTCTTTTTTATTATTATTATTATTATTATTATTTTTGTAGAGGGAGAGGGGATAGAATTCTCAACTCAGGTAATTTTTAATGAACATAGCTGGAAATGTTTCGATTTATGAAATGAAAATGAAATGTCATTTTATGCAAAGACATGTGAAAGACAAAAGCTGTCAAGCCAAAGAGTCTTCACCAATTGCTCCATGGCTTCATACCTTGATTTGGCAGACACACAACACTCTCAGCTGCTATAGGGTTCTGCTACAAATATCCCTTATATTCCAAAGGAGCTACTGTTCAGGTCGGGTTGTAAACATGAATATCAGGATTACACTCATAATGTACATGAACCAAAAAAATCAATATATATAGGAAATAGTGCACCATTTTTCAAGAAGCATAACAATGTAAAAGATCACATTTAAAACCAGCTTCCTTCCAATAACATTTAAAACTGAAGCATAACAAAACTTGAGTGAGATAAGTTTTTTCCTTAAATATAGGAGTAGAAATATTACTGAACAAGTTCTTTTCTCCTTTTAACATTTTTGGTTAGAGTCAATGGACCTAATCTAGCAAAAGAGAGAAAGATTTTTAAATCATCTAAGTAATCTAAGACTAGACATGTCCAAAAGAGGAAGAATTAACACTCCTAGTGATTGTCATTTACTAGTTTTTTATCTGATTGACTTGGCTTGATTTCGAGAATTTCTACTAATTTCTATGTTCAATTTCCTTTGGCTTTTGAGCTCAAGAGAGAATCTCATCTCAAAAAATCCTCATCAAGCAGTCACCAATTATTCATAATCAAAATATTTTAAACTTTTAAGTTTAGTGATTACTTCTTTAACCAACCAACAAAACCCGTAAAGCTGAATGTCAAAATACCATTTCATTTAAAAAAGAAGCAGACAAAAGATATAAAAAAATTACAAACCGACTGGCGTGAGCATGGCGGCAGAAGATAAAAAATTCTAATGTTCGAATATTAGTTTAACAATAAGTTATTCCATTTTTTTACAGTGACTAAATCATTTTTTTGTTTTTTATGAACTATATTTATTTTCATTAGATTTTAGGGAACAAAATGGTCATTTATAAGAAAAAATGTATCATGAAAATAATGTAGTTTTTTATTGAACTAGTCCAATATTGTAATGGAGGAGAAAAAATACGATATTAAGAAGAAGAAAAAAAATCCAATAGAAGGTTACTAATCTAGGTAAGATTGTCTCATTCTATATTGTAAAATAAGAAATAAGAAGTCTAATTTAAAAATAATTATATCCTAAATTGGGACTATAATATGTTAATTGGCTAGAGTAAGAATGCTCTCATTTTTTTTTTGGTAAAGAATTGCTCTTTTATTTTTTGTTTCAGATTGATTTTTTAAAAAGTTCATTTTGATTCATTAAAATGTCTCTGTTACACCAATTAAATTGATCTTTTTGTCAACTTATACACTAATTTAATTAGCTTAGTGATATATGGTAAATTGTGAGATATGTCATGTTAGTCCAAATTAAGATTGCTAGTACAAAAAAATTGACGGGGATGATTGTTTTAAACTTTGCAAACCATACTAAAACTAAAAGTTGAAAGAAATGACCAAAATTCTATTCTAAACAATATTATTTTTTGATAGGCATGACATATAACACATCAAGGGTGCATATTATAAATACCCTTCTCTAAAGACACCATGCTCAATTGTTCATACATATACGTACCCAAGGAAAAACACAACAAAATTAAACACTCTCTCAATGATAAAATTCACTGGGTAACCGCGGACTCAGAACAATTTGCAATGGATTCATCTTAGGCAAGGTGATGCCCAACCCTTCTTCCAAATCAACAGGTTCATCCATTGGCACGTGCAAGTCAAACCCTTGGAGCAACCGAGCAAGTGTCATGAGACACACTTGTGTGGCAAAAGTGGATCCAGGGCAAGCCCTTCTCCCTGACCCAAAAGGCAAGTACTCAAAATGGTGACCTTCATCAAGTTCTCCATTCTCACTAATAAACCTCTCGGGTGAAAACTTCTCGGCCTCTGACCAAAGACTAGGGTCTCTGTGGAGTTTCCACACGTTTGCAAACACACGTGTTCCTTTTGGCACGTGATAGCCTTGAATGTTGCAATCTTCTCTTGCCTCGTGGGGTACCAATACTGGCCCCGGTGGGTATAGTCTTAAAGTTTCTTTGACAATTGCTTGCAAGTAAATTAGGTTTTTGATGTCACGTGCTTCCACCCTTCTTCTGTCCCAACCCACTTGATGGTCAATCTCCTCTTGTGCACGCTTCAAAGCGTGCGGGTTCTTCATCAACATGGCTAGTGTCCATGTCATTGTCGTGGATGTTGTGTCTGACCCCGCTAGCATAAGATTCTAATTAAAAATGCGAGCTGACTTGGTCAATGGTAATAATAAAAATAATTTATATCAACTCAACGTACAATAACAGTTACAAGAGAGACAAAACTATTCTTAATTAATTCCTACACCTTAAAATCATTTGGTCTTTGGATATCGAAAAGGAGTTATCCTTGATGCATTAAAAAAGGCTTTCACTTGTTTTAGAACAATGTGAACATATATGATCTCAACCTCAAAAAAAAATGTGAACATTTATATATGATCTCGTATAAAATATCTAAATCTGTCATCATTAACAAAATTTTAGTTGACACAAAAAAACAAAAAATGTAGTCCCTAATATTAATCCAAAAATAAATAAGAAACATATTCTCTAACATATTTTTTTCAATACTTTTTTTATTGGTTCAAATTTATGAATTTTTTTATAAGTCTCATGTCATATTTAATCAACTTTTACATAAGAAACACACTTCAATTTACATGTATAGCTATGTAACAAAATCAGAAAGTAGTTAAAAATTACATTGGGATGAATTATTCTAAATTATAAAAATGACACAACTACGAAATAAATTGTGTATGTTGATAAATTATGGGGGAGTGGAATTGGTCTCTTCAAAAGTTAGGTATGATATTTAAATTTTGTGGATAAAAATTATGACTGGAAAAAATTCCGACTAATGGTGATTATGTTAGATTTTTGAAAAAAAATAATTATTAATAAAATTAATAAATATTTTTCACTATCATAGTAAAAAATAAAAAATAAATAAAACACTCATATGAATATAGTCCTCACTCTCTCTCTCTCTATATATATATCGTAATTCCTTTTCTACTCATTTTGTTTTATAGTGGGGCAGGTCCCTTCTCTATTAAATGCACTTTCAACGACGACTAAAATCTTTTCACTCCCTAAAGACATCTTTCCCATTAGTTGTAAAAATGGTTTCTTTTTTTTTCGTAAGTCGTTGAAGATGTATGTATATATGGCTGTACCTGATGATGAGAGATTTACTTTTTACCGTATATCCTTGTGTATATATTAAATGACTTTTTTTCATTTATTTTAAAAATCTTTAAAAATACTGTGACTTTCACACTTAATTTGTTCTAGATTTTCAGCCCCATCAAATAGCCATATGATTAAAGTAAAAATGCCTGCTTCGAGTGGAAGCGTTTTCGGTTGAGATGAATCAATACAACATGTTAGTTATTTACTTCACGTGAGAAAAATTAGAGCTGAAATTATAAGTTTTTCTAAATCAAGAAAACAATTTTGGTTCTTTTTGGATAAATTTTCCATAAACACTTGTATAAGAAAAAAATAAGAAGAAAAAATAAACTAAATTTTTAGCAAAAAATAAATTTAACTTATGTATAAATTAAAAATAAACTTTTGGAAGTTATTGTAGAAGAACTTCTATAAATTATCTCATGGATAAGTTAATTTTAATTTAAGAAAAAAAAAACTTATTTCACTTCTCATTATTTTCTTCACCTATAAATATTTTTGAAAAAGTTTATTCAACCAAACTCAACGTAACCAAACTTAAACTGAAAACATATATTGCAAAAGTCATAACTCAGAAATCAGAATAAAATGCTTACCATGACATTTGCTTTGATGATAGTATCACGGGTATGACCAGAGACAGAATCATCCTCAATAACTGAAAGCATGACATCAATGAAATCATGTTTATCCAATGACTTGTTGGTCAGGGGATCACTCGTCATATGCTCTTCGACCCAACCTCCCACAAGGGTGTCCAAATCTTTTGCAATTCGTTTCATATTTTTAAGCACTGTGCCATGCACACCAAACCATCCAAGAAGTGGAATCAAATCCGAGAGAACAAATTCCCCTGATATATGCATGAACTCCTTTATAAGTTTCACTATACCATGTGCCTCTACATCATCCACATCTTGCAAATAACTGAAATACCTGTTGAGTTTGACCAATATGGCATATCCCAAAATTAAGAAAAATAAAGTTAATTAGTATAGTGAAATTGATTAATAGTGTGTTTGGATTATCTTTTATTTTCACAGAATCAATTTTAATTTCACGTTGAAAGCCAAAACAACAAATGATTGCTTCCACCTTTTCAATTGTTCACCATGATTTTGGAGGCCAGAATCAATTCTGGTAGTTATGCAAACACGCTATAAATGAGTGAGAATTATAAATGACTTGTATGCTAATATCATAATAACACAACTAACTATTTTCAATAATACCTCTTCCCTGCAATCATCTTTGTGATCATATTGAAGGTTAAGCGTTCCAACCATTCACTTATTGTGACGTTAACATCACTTTTGCCTCCAAGATACATCCAAAGATCCCTGATCAAAGTATCAATTTCAGATTCATAAACAGGCCTAAGAAATTCGAGGCGGCGAACCGAGAGCAATTCAAGCATGGTAAGCTTTCTAAGCTTGATCCAATATGAGCCATAAGGGGCAAATCCAAACCCTGCAAAATTGTAACTAAGGTGCACACCATGACTTGACTTTGGGCGTGAGGCCAAGACTTTGTCATTAGTAGTGAAGCACTCTTTTATAGCCTCTTGGTTGCAAATCACAAGGGCAGGGTATGCTCCTAAATGGATTTGGAAGATGGGGCCATACTTATCAGCCAAAGAAGCAAAGATTCTAGCAAGGGGTGTTTTTGCTCCTAGCAAGTGGAGGTGACCAATCAAAGGTAAGGCACATGAGGGTTCTGGGGGTTGTAGACCCTTGATTTTGTGAATAGTACTGTTTTTCTTCCTCCATATGTTGTAGAGAAGCACAATAGTTATAACTATCACTACAAGCGTTGGTTGTGAAAGGAAATCCATGGTGTGTGATCTTAAGTGGTGAAAGATTGAAGATAAGATCAGATGAGTTACTACAAAACTGCCCTAGTTTTCTTAATGTTGTGTGTTAAAATGGAATAGAAAACAATCACCACTAGGCTTAAATATATTTTTTCAGATATTAGATTTTTAATTTTTCTCCTTGATAAATTTTTATTTTGCAATGAGTTTCTAATAAAATAATAATTTTGTGTTTGTCCTTTATATTTTGTTTTAGTCTATGATAAATTGGTAAATTTTGTGTTTTCTTTATGATAAATTAGCAAATTTTGTTCTACATCGTTTTATCCTTGTATATGTAAAAAGATTGTTTCCAGATTCAAATTTATGATCAACAAGTCACTAAGATATAACTTTACCTATGTGACAAGAGGTGCTCTTATTAAGAACTTAATATAAATTAAATAAAAATTTATTATTAAACAAATACAAAAATCAGATATTTATTAGATATGGAAACATGATTTTACTATAATAATACAACTAATTACAACTAAAAATAGATCTTAGGATCAGTACGAATTATTAATCCATTAATTTTATTACTAATAATAATTTTCGTCACTATTACTGATGTAACTAAAAGTTCAGTGACAAGTTTATAAAAATTGCATATAAATTATTTTTTATTATTGTTAAGTTTTTTTAACATATAAAGAGATTTATATTAATAAAACTCAGAAATCATCTTATGTAGGTTTTTAAAATAATTAATAAAAATCAATAAATTTACCATATATATTATATATAATTTAATGATTTTATGAAAAAATAATTGAGGGTATATTCTAACTTAATTCATAGGGAAAGTGGGAGAGGAAAACAACAGGAATATCACACTCAGCTTTAGGCATTGACTTGCTCCGGCTGGATGCGACTTGAAACCATTGAGAGTGATGGCGTTCAGAAATGGGTGGAGAAAAATGGTTTTAATATAAAGACTTTTTGACTTCTGACGATGATTTAATTTAATCTAACAATTTATCATCAATCACAAATAATCAGAATAGGAACATCTTCGTAAGATACAGGTAGCTCGGCCCGGTGTTGCCTGGGCCACTTGTTTTTTTCTTCTTAAAAGATTACTACTTTCTTTAATATTTAAAAAATCTTTTCATTTAAGTTTATACATTTTGAAAATTGAATTTATTTAGTAAAATAAAAATGAACGATAAGTTATTATTATTATATATGTTCACAATCATTAGGATTTGATAAAGAGAAATAACTATTTTTGTTTCCTATATTTAGTAAAATTGTAGATGTTATCTGTATTCACACGTAATTTTTAAACAATTTTTTTGAATGCATGCATCACAATTTCCATCACAATTTGTGACTTTTATGTGTTTATTTTTTCGTACTTTTTTGCTTCACAATTTGAGTTTTATTCATCTTTACACTAGAAAAAGGCACTTTGCTTCTTCAACCAAAAAAAATCTTCATGTGACGAACATAGATTTGTAAACTCTATATAGATTCTTTACAATAAATTTTAATTGACTGAAACAAAATTATAATATCATATACAAAGGTTGTGTTGTTTTTTGCTTTATAAGGATCCGTTGATGATTATTATATCGGATAAAATATTTGGTCTATAGGACACTTAATGCATCCAAATCAAGTACCATCTCGATCATGTATCCACAAATTTTATACGACATACTTCTGAAAATAGAATGAACACTTATGCAAATAATCAAGAGGGAGGTGAATTGATTTTACCTCAGAGCTTTTAAAATTTAAAACAAATTTTAATCACAGCGGAAGTTTTTGAAAGAAGGATCGTATCTTAACCCAATTAAGAAATCTAACTTTTAAAAAACAACTTTTATCTCAATCAAATCACTATTGAGCAATAACCAGTCTTGTGATATGAACAAGCATAATACTTCAAGAACAATATGAATATGAATAGAAATATACAATCATACACAAAATTTATACTGGTTCACCTCTCAACCCCGGAGGCTACATCCAGTTTTACTTCTAATCAACCTTGATTAGAGTTTCCACTATAACAAATATAATATCTTTACAAGCATACAAAGATCTCTCTTACCCTCCCTAGGTAAAATTCAAAATCTAAATCTATAGACTTTTCAAAAGATCTAAGAACCAGAGATCCCCTCTCTGTTCTAACCACTAGAAACCTATCTAGCAATGCTTTAAAGATTACAATTTGTTATATGAACAAACAACAACAAAACAAACAATTTTATTCAAAACAACAATGAAATTGATTCAAGAAAGATATCACCTCAATTTCCTCAGTGCAAAGAACAAAATTAATTGATCAAACCAGACTGAGAATGAATACCATGATCTTTCTTGATGAAATCTTTTGACAAAATGCTTTAGCACAAGCTTCACATTAAGTAGATGACTCAACAAATGAAAATCTTCATGATTCTTGAATCTACTGTGAATTTTTGTTTCTAATGTGCCTTGGTGACTTTAGAATACTCAGAAAGTGATTTTCACAAGGCTTGTTCGAAAACTCATAATTCTTCAAAACAGAATGAACTCCTTCTATTTATAAAAAAACAGAATTAACTACCTGTAATCGATTATTCCGTAAGTGTAATCGATTATTTTAACTCAAGTAATCGATTAAAATTCTAAAATAATCGATTAAAGTGTTCATCAGAAATCTGGAAAAAATCTCAAGAACAAATAATCGATTAACCCTTCTTGTAATCGATTATTCCAGGAGGTCAGGATTTTCTGATACACTAATGTAGTCGATTAATGTCTCAAATAATCGATTATCAGAGGAAGTATGAAAAACTCATCAATGCATATTTAATCGATTACAATAATCTGGTAATCGATTAAACCAGAAAAAAATGCTTCTGAAAATTATGCAGATATTTAGATAATCGATTATTCCGTGAAGTAATCGATTATCACAGAACGACTCTAACATAGTCAAACTAATGTAATCGATTACGAATTATTGGTAATCGATTAAAGTGTTCATATGACAATATGCAGGTCTTGTTTACATGCATTTAATCGATTATATCATATTGGTAATCGATTAAAACAGTGAAAAATACTTTTTATGAAAACCTTAATGCCTTAATGTCATACCAATTGATTAATGATTTCATATGACTTAATCATGAATTAATGAATGAATGTATGCATGACTTAATCAACCTATGTAAGGAATAAGAGGTTATAATTTCTTGAACCAAGCTTTGAACAAAATACATATGCCATCAATTTAAGTGGGCATGTAAAATCAAAACTTATGATCATCCTAAACTTGATTCTTCATGATCTTCCTCAACTTGATTCTTCATCATTTCTAACAGCTTTTATCTTCAATAAATACAAATTACAAGTACTATTCAATCATGATTATCATTAATAAATTCACTTAAGGGTAATTACTTAATTAGAAGTACCTAAGTAGGATTAAGAGGTGTATTACTTAACTGGTAATCAGGACACTCAGGCTCACACACCTCAGGCCTAATAAGGTTAGTATAAAAAGGGATGAACGCCATAGGTAAGAAGACTCATTCACTCTTGAATATTCACTATGTATCATCCACAACTCTGAGTCAACCCTAACATAAGCATTGGAGTGTCTAATAACAACTGTTAAATCGTTACAAAACAAATAAAACTAGGATTAATTTTGCAATATAGGAATAACTTAGGTCGACTCAGAGATACGATTCAATTTGGTTCCGACTCCAATCCACCGATAAACAACAGGGAGAATTTCAATGAACGGTTTGCAAACAATGATAACTGCATAAACACAAACAAGAATTACAAAAAATCCTGACAGAATTGATGAAATATGTGGTGAAACAAATTCAAGAATACCAGTCCAATTCACCAAACCAAGCAATTTGAATTATCATAGTTATTTGGATAATGAACATATTATGAAGGTTCAACCAATGTCATTAGAAGTAGTTCAATCGAATTAACTCCTAAATCAATTGAAAACACAAATCATATTGAAATATCATCCAAACAATTTGTGATTAAATTTTTGAAATTAGGAAATGAATCCTTAACCTAATCTATTTTCAATCCTAAGCACATTTATAATCATGAAAATCAAAAATAGGATTGAAGAAGAAGATGAGCATACCCATAGAAATTGAAATACTAAACCAGAACTCAATTTTTTTCTTGCTTGGATTGGATCCTTGGATTGATTGATTGTTTAGCCTTGTTGGATTTAAAGGAAGCTGCAAGAAGATTGAAGCAAGGATGGCTTGGAGTTTTTGCTTTTTACATGTCCAATCAAGTTTAAAGGCATTTGTAATTTGTCTAAGTGGCTCAAGTGCATTACCTTGTGATCTTTCATTGCATTTCCATTCTCATCCTCATGCATACATGTTTTTGATTGATGAACTAAAGATGCTCAAATGATTTTACAAGAATTCAAGTTCTCATGGCTAAGTTTTTGGAAAAATTAAAACTTACTGCTTTAATCGATTATACAATGTTTTAATCGATTAAATGTCTTTGTTCTAAACCTGGAAAAGCCTTGAAGAACAAATTAATCGATTACATACTTTTTGTAATCGATTACATAGTGCAATATGAAAATCATGCATTACTGGTATAATCGATTACCATTTTTCATAATCGATTGCATAGGCTATTTTCATATTTTGAGCTTTACTAATTTAATCGATTACCAGTATTATGTAATCAATTATTATGCATTGTTTCACACACATATAGACTGCTTTAATCAATTACACTGCATATTAATCGATTATTTTGTTCATGAAAACATTTCCAGAAAGCTCAAGAACATATTAATTGATTATATGGTATTTTAATCGATTACATATGATAAAATAATCAATTACATTATCATTTTAATCGATTATTATCAGTTAAATCAATTTTATATAAAGCTTTGTGGGTCAACTCTTTATATATAGACCTTGTACGAATTATTCTGAGCATATGAGTGACTTACCCAAAAGACACAAATCTTTCTAGGAGTTAAGAGACTGATTTCTAAGTGAGAAACACATTTTGTAAAGATCAAGATTTTTGAGTTTTTATAAAGATGTGTTAAAGAAAAGAAGTGTTTTAAGATAGAGATTCTGAGCATTAGATATCTTACAACCTGGATTGTGTGGCAATGTCAATTCATTCATTCATACATGAAGAATCACAGGTTGTGTTTATCTTGAATCTTTCTTTTTAGATTTTCTAATATTTTGTTGTGTTGTGATATTTCAAATTGATTTTTTCAAGCATTATAGAGTAGGGTTCTCTAGGTTTGAAGATCTGAGTAGTGTTCTCAGGATCTTGGTGATTTGTATTCTAATAGAGTTTTAGAATTCAACTTCTTTATTTAGGTTTGGTAAAGATAGTCACTTGTAAGCTGCTTGTAAAAGATATTTTGATATAATGATAACTCTAACCTAGTGTTGGTTGGAAGACACTGGATGTAGCCTTCTAGTTCGTGAGGTGAACCAATATAAATTCTGAGTCTTTTATTCTAATTTTGTAATCTCTCATTACTTGTGTTTGGGTAATCAAGATATAATCAACAAAACAAAGTTTTTGTCATTACATGCACAACAAGGTTGATTTTTGTTGAAAGGAAAGTTATGGTTTGAAAAAGGTCTATGTGATACGATCCAGTTTTCAAATTCGGCAAATTGTTTCAAGAAAATTTTTAAATACCTATTTTAAATCAATTCACCCCCTCTTGGTTATTTGAAGTGTATTCATTATATTTCCAATTGGTATCAAGAGCTAATTCTTGAGATTTATTCAAGATCACTATCTTTCATAAAGAAAATTGAATACCACTTAGATTACTTTCAAAGAGGTTGCCTCCCTAAATCGTCCACTGATGTTTGAGGGAGAGCATTTTAGTTTTTGGAAAAATCGTATGAAGATTTTCATACAATCTAATGACCCGGGTGCATGGAATGCTATTGAAAAAGGCCCTTGGGTACCTATGAAAATTGCTGATAATAAATTGATTCCCAAAGATTGGGATGAAATGTCAGATGCTAAAAAAAAGAATATTGCAATATGATTTTAAGGCTAAAAATATGATCACTTTTGCACTTTCTTCTGATGAGTTTTTCAGGATTGTTAGGTGTACAAGTGCTAAGGAAATGTGGGATATGTTAGAGGTCACTCGTGAAGGTACAAAAGATGTACGAATATCAAGGAAACACTCCTTGATTCATGAGTATGAGATGTTTGTGATGAACTCCATAGAAACCATATCTCAGATGGAAACAAGGTTTACTCACATAGCGAATCATCTTCTTGGTCTTGGAAAGACCTTTGATGTTGAAGAGTTAAACATCAAAAATCTGAAATGTCTTACAAGATCATGGCAACCTAAGGTTACAGCTATTAAAGAATCAAAAGACCTCTCCAAACTGTATATGGCTGCACTTTTCGGTAAGCTACTTGAATGTGAGTTAGAAATGTCTCAATTAACACATTTTGAGAATGCAGATAAAAAACGAGAGTATAGTTTTAAAAACTGCATCATCAAGTGTGGAGAAATAAGAACATTCAAGTGATGAAGATGAAAGTGATGAAAACCTGAACCTAATAGTAAAGAAATTCAACAAGTTTATGAAGATAAACAAAAACAGAAATCCATCAAAGTTCAACAGCAAAAAGGACAACAACAATAATAAATCCACCAACTTCACCTGCTTTGAATGTGGTAAGCCTGGCCACATCAAATCTGATTGCCCAGTTTTTCTAAAGAAGCAACAAGGTGAAAGGAGGATTAAGAAAGATGTTAAGCCAAAGAAAGCATGTATTGCTTGGGAACATAATGAATCAACAACATCTGGATTAGCTAGTGAGAATGAAGAAAAAGCAAATGTTTGTCTCACTTCAACTCTAAGTGATGATGAAGAATTCTCTAGTGCTGAATCTGAGGTAAATTCTGAATATGATCAAATTGTTGATGCTTTCCATGATATGCATAGTGAGGCTCAAAAGTTAGCAAAATCAAATAATAAGCTTAAAGGAGATTTAAGATGGCACATCACCAAACTTGCACATATGCAAAGTGAACTTTGTAAATTGAAAGAAGAGAATGAAAAACTTCTTTCAAATTACAAGGTCAATGGGTGTACACGTCCCTCTTCCTCCTCTAAGATTGAAAAATGCAACTTGTTACAAGAAGAGTTTGATGATTTCAAAAGAAGTCAAGGAGAAAAGTATATGTTACTACTTTCTGAAAATAGCTACTTGATTGATCTTTTTAAGAAGTTTTATAAAAGAAAATGCAACTTAGCTGAAATATTAAGTATTCAAAAATATGCCGGAGATACTTCTGGATTGGGTTACAAACAAGGTTCAAAACGTTTTGGAAAAGTTGTATTTGTACCACCAAAACAAAAGAATCACAGGAGATTTTATAAATCTAAAGTTTAATCAAAATGGTTACTTTGGAAAATCATCAAAAGCTGTAACTTGTAACTACTGCATGAAGAGAGGGCATATGTCTTATAAGTGTTTCGCTAGAAAATATTATGTACCAAATGGAGAATGCATTTAGGTGCCAAAGAAAAAGAAAATAGCTAACCCCTATAGACCCAACCTCAATTGTGTACCTTTCTTTGCCACTTGATTTGAATTTTGCAGGTATGTCTTAGAGCAAAATCATCACTATGGTATCTTGATAGCAGATTCTCTAGACACATGAAATGTGACATATCCATGCTTACAAATGTCAAACTAAAAGATGGAGGATTTGTCACTTATGGTGATAATAACAAAGGGAAAATAATTGGAGAAGGTAACATAGGAGACAACATTAGGACTATGATCAGAAATGTTCTATATGTTGAAAGATTGAAGCATAACCTCCTAAGCATAAGCCAATTATGTGATAAAGGATTCAAGGTTTCCTTCAACAATAACTGTTGTTTGATACGTGATAGTCAAAATGGTGAGGTTATACATGTTGGTAAGAGGAAAGGTAACATCTATGTACTTTCCATTAAGCATGTGATGGAGGTTCATTCCAAGCCAAAGGTCTAGAAGGAGAGCTTGAAGCGTTTCCTCTGGTTAGCTTTGTTGATTCAAGAGGAGCTATGCATAAATGAACAAGGATCAAGCTTTGGCGTTTTGTGCTTTCAACATGCCTCATTGGAAAAATGCTAAAGAAGCTATGAAGATCAATTTGATTCATGTATAAAGGGAAGTTGTGTAATCTGATAATCCAAGAGCATATCATGCATAATCATTCATATAGGATTGTTAGATTGAAGGTCTAAGTAAAAGCAATTAAACAAGTAAGGCATTTAAAAAGCAAAGTTTTTGGAAAAATGATGTTTTCCTGCATTAATCGATTACAGCATTGATGGCATCGATTATTTTGTTCTTCGTGCCTTCTGGAAAACAAATCAAGAACATTGTAATCGATTACATATCGAATTAATCTATTACATAGGCTAAAATAAAAAATCTTATTGGCTGTCTTAATCGATTACTTAAGTTCGTAATCGATTACATCTATGCCTATGGATTACATGATTAGCTTGCTTAATCGATTACATAGTACATTTGAGAAAATAAGATTGTCTGTCTTAATCGATTATCATATTTTGTAATCGATTACATGGTGCATTTGGAAAAACATGACTGTCTGTCTTAATCGATTACTTCATGGAATTAATCGATTACAAATGCGAAATAATCGATTACAGCAGCATGTTTAATCGATTATTTTCAGTTAGAAAGTTGTTATAAATAGAACCTTTTGGTTTGTGTTTTAGTAACTTGAGAATTTTGAAATCTGAGCAATCACAAACACTCCTAAGCTTTCATTAGTGTATTTCTGGGTTTCTAAAAGCATTTTGGCTTCACAAATTTGTATGGGTTTTTGGTCTTAAAGAAGTGAAGCATCATTAAGGTTCAAAGCATCAGGAAAGGGATGCATTGAGTCTGTAATCTTTCTTTCAACCTGTTGAATCATTCACATGCATATGTTCTCTGGATTATTAGGTGAAATCTTTCCTTATTCTTTGAAGGTGTAAATCTTTTAATTGATTTCTGTAAGGATTAGCTTATTGTAAATTGGTTTCTTACATGAAGATAAGAGATAGTGTTTCTCTAAGGGTTGCTGAGTAGTGTTCTCAATTTTGGGTTTGGTCTTTAAGGGTCTAATAGTGTTTTAGACTTCTGAACTTTATCTAGGGTTGATAAAGAGAGGCTTGTAACATCTTGTAAGAATATTATTTGCAATAGTGGAACTCTACTCTAGTGTCGAGTGGAAGAACTGGATGTAGCTTCATATTGTTTGAAGTGAACCAGTATAAAATTTGTGGCTGATCTTTATTCCTTTCTCTTCATCTCTAAATTGCTTTGGTTGTGAATCAAGTTACATTGCACAGAAAGTTTTAAATTGCTTATTGATTTCTTGACAGAGGAATTTGATTGAATACAAGATTCTTGGTTTCAAAAAATGTTTTTAAAGTGATAAAGATCCTATGGAAACTTTGATTTGAAAATTTTAATTTACCAAGGTTCAACCAATTCACCCCCCTCTTGGTTGTTTTGAAGTGTTCCTATTATTTTCAATTGGTATTAGAGCTGGTTCTTAAAAGTTGCTCAAGATCACTTTTTCTTTTCAAAAAGAAATATGAATACTTCACAAATAACTTTTAAGGAGGGTGCCTCTTTAAACAGACCTCCTATGTTTGAAGGGGAACTGATATGTGCCTAGCACATGATGTTTCCAAGCTCAATTAAGCCATTAAATGCATCATTTTATAAGATAAAAAGCTTCCAATTGGTATGAATGTGACTCATGTGCTTTAAATGATATATTTTGGTCAAGATTGAAGTAATTGGCAGGTAAAACTGAGCAAAAGAGATGCAGGAAAGAAGAAGAGAAGGTGTGGCGCGATCTGCGCCACCAACTGCGTGAACAATGCCAGCTGGATCCAAACAGCGTTATCCGCGCCAGAACCGCGCCATCAGCGCGACAGGTTCTGGGATATGGCGCCATCAGCGCCAGGCCCACGCTAAGAGCGCCACACTCTCTGGAAACTGGCGCCATGGGTGCTAGTCTCGCGCCTTAAGCGTCATCCAGTTTGCCAAGTGGCGTGATTAGCGCCAAATCCAGCACGACCAGCACGAGTGAAGAGACAGTGAAGAATGAAGGTGGCCCGACCCGCGCCACATCCCATGCGGTCAGTGCCAGATCTTAAACGTTGGTGCGATCAGCGCCACACGCCACGCGATCCGAGCCGTGACTCGATTCTGCAGAATATTGATGCTGTCAAGGGCGAAGCTTGGGATTTCACTTACCCAAGTATAAATAGCCAAAGCCACTTCAGTTTGTAGGATCTTCTGGACGAAATATTCACCAAAGGAGGAAGAAGAAAGCTTGGGAGTTGATTCTAGGGTTTGGGTGTGAATACCCTCTTCCCTTCCTCTTTTTTCTTGTATATCAGCAAGCATGCTTCTTTTAGTTGTACCAAGGCCATTCCATGACTAGGTTTGGCTAGTTTTCTTTTGTAATTAGTGCTAAACATTCAATGTTACTTGCATTTGGATTGGATTGAGTGTTATTATTCATTTATGCCAAGTTATTTCATTACACTTTGCTTGAATGTCTTCATCTTTTCTCTAGACTTGATCAACCTAGTTGAGAGCTCAGAGCTAGGGCTCACAATAGGGATATTGGGGCTTTAGTCTTGGAACCAAGTGTGGTGACTTGATTTACATCACCTAGGGATAGGGATGTAGGCTTGCAATCTTTCTAGTGCATCACTTAATGCTTAACCTAACAAATTCTACTAAGGGATTAGGGTATTGAAAAGGGTTAAAGGGTTAATGTCACTAAGGGATTAGGGCTTAACTATTAATGAATGAGGATGCATGATTGAGTAGCTAGTGTAGATGAATGTTGCAAACAATCCATGTAAGAATGTCAGGAGTACTGAGTGTGAGTTCTCTAGTTACATTAGTTTACATTTGGTGCAACCATTATCTATCTTGTTCTAATACCATATGTTTATAATTAGCTTTAATTTCGTTGTACACACACCACACCCATTTCTCTTATCTTTTGTCATCCAACCTTGAGATACGATTTATAGTTTAATTGGTCAAACAATCCTCGTGGGACGATAACTCTCTCTTATCACTTTATTACTTGAGCTACCGGTGCACTTGTCGAGTACGCAACAGGAACATTTCAGTTTTTGGAAAAATAGAATGAAGATCTTTATTCAATCAAATGACCCAAGAGCATGGAATGCAATAGTGAAAGGTCCTTTTATTTCAAAGAAAACTGTGGCAAATGAATTGATTCCCAAAGAATGGGATGAGATGACTGAGGCTGAACAAAAGGCTGCACAATATGATTTTAAAGCTAAAAATATGATCACCTCTGCTGTAACACCCCAAAAATTTAGAGAATTATAGACAATTACTAAGAGTAAAATGTTAATGAAAGGCAGTAGAAAAATTTAGGGCAAAATGACAAGAACGCCCCTGAACAATTTCAGAAATGACGTTTATGTCCCTAGGATGAAAATGATAATTTTGCCTTGAACAATTCTGGAAATGACCAATGTATCCCTAGGAGAAATCACCAAAATATTGTTAAAAATAAGGAACACTCACAATTAACCAAGAGGGGGGGTGAATTGGTTAACCTTGGAAATTTAAAATACTTTCTTTCAATATCAGAGTTTAAAATCAGAGTTAGAATGCCCTTAGGATCTTTATCACAAACACAGAATGAATACCTTTATCCAAGATTAATCCAAGACTTTGTTATGCAGCAAATTCAAGCACACAACACAGAATTCACACAAGAATAAGCACACAACACAGAATTCACATAATAATTGATAAAAACTGCAGAATATAAATCAAGAGACAAGATTTATACTGGTTCACCTCAAAACCTATGAGGCTACATCCAGTTTCTTCTATTCAACACTAGAGTAGAGTTTCACTATTGCAAATATGTTTCTTACAAGCAATTACAAGCTTCTCTTCTTCAACCCTAGAAGAAGTTCAGAGATCTAAAACACTATTAGATCCTTAGAAGCCAAACCCACACTGAGAAACCTACTCAGCTGTCTTTGGAGAAACCCTATCTCCCTAGGAGAAACACTATCCCCTCTTGCAA
>PYAF01002828.1:173192-185818 GCA_007407185.1 Glycine tomentella | reverse complement strand
AGTTATGTAACAAGCTAGATTTTTTTTGAGAAAGTAGTGTTTGTATTATATAAACTTTTGTATCAGAGACATTGGCTATGTATATGAGTAACAAATCTTTTGCAAATTTTACATTTTAAAAATTTTACTATTATACGTCTCTTAGAAATTTATCCTTAAGTAAAAATAAAAATAAGTAAATATTTAGGTTGTTACATATATGGTTTAGTCATACACAATTTTGGAGGAAGGTTGTAGGGGGTTACAATTATTGGCCAACAAGAATATGGTGAAGATAATGCTTGAATATATGAGTTAAAGCCATCTGAGCATAGACCAAGTCGGACATTTCGGGGATCAATAGCAAAGTCTGCATGTACCCGATCGAAGTGCTTCCAGGCTTCACCGTCACATGGATGACATAACATGCCCATACTTCTTCTATTATAATGGTGCCATGTCATATGCCCTGCACTTTGCATGGATGAAAACATTCTTTGCAATCTTGGGATTATAGGCAAATAGAACATTGCGTTAACAGGAACTGGTTTGGTATTTGTTTTTCCGTCAGGAGTAGCATAATACCTGGGCTTGTTACAAAATTTGCATTCAGTTAATGCCCCATCATTGTTATAATACAACATGCAACCATCCACTCAACAATCAATCCTCTTAACCTCTAATCCCAACTTTGATACTAACCTCTTTGAATCATAAAAGTTTTTTGGCAAGTTCTCTTTTATAGGGGTGACATCTAAAAGCATTTTTGAGATAAACTCTAGGCATTGGTCAGGCACATTCCAATTTGACTTGCAAGCTAATAGCCTTGCAGATATTGACAATTTTGAGTCTGCTGCCCCTTCATACAACGGTTGATTTACCTCCACCAACAAACTGTAAAATCTTTGTGTATCATCATTTGGTTGCTCTTCCATAGTATAAGAGTTTGGAGGTTCAAATGTCTCTGGCTGTCTGAAAGCATCGCACACTATGTCGTGCATTAACAAAAGTTGTTCTTGTTGATCCACGTTTGGCACGCTATTTGATGCATCCATGTAATTAATGTCGTCATTTATTCCAAAATGTGACATGTCTTCACCATGATCTGTCCAAATCCAATAACTAGGTTTGAATCCATTTTTGTAAAGATGAACTTTGACAACTCTATCCCCCAAAATGCGAGGACAATCGCATTTAACACAAGGACAGCTTATCCCCCCATCATTGTGATAACTAGGTTGCTAAATAGCCTTGGTTATGAACTCATGAACCCCATCAACAAAAGACTGTTTCAAACCGCTTCTACCACTATAGCATCTATCATACATCCATCGACGATTGGAATGAATATAGTTCATGTTCTGTGTATTTAAGCAAAACATTCATGAATCGCATACATAAACAGTCAATAGTCATTTTGTTGACAAAAAACTCAGTTCATTATGTAACGTATTTTAAAAACCCACCAATTACAATAGTTACATATATGGTAACACACATACACATTTTCAGAAGTATATTGTTTTACATATAGGCACACACACATTGTTGAAAATTAAAAACCAAGCATTATGCTGCGCTGATAATACCACTATTGTGCATTACAATAAGTTCCCTAATTGTTTATGCATTATGAATTTTTAGCTTATGATTAACTTAAAGCAATGGAGGGTGTTTACTCACAGACCTCAAATTGGAAGAGTATACACATTGTAGAGCAATGAGGTGTACCCGATAAACAAATTCAAAAAAATTAATGAAAGACAATATGTTGTTTATAAGGAAAAATGCAAATACACAAATGATAATTTATAGTAACATTGTAACAAGTTGAACTGTTTAGTCATATATGTAGTTAAGTACAAGGTGAACACGTTACCTTACACAGTCTGACTTGAAGACAAAATTCGGCAGCCTGAGTTACCACAAACTGAACAAGCCTGTAGCAAAAAAAGACTGCCAATTGTTAAGTGTGGAGTTAACAACAAATACAACAAGTTACACGTATTGTCCATCTTCATTTGCTTTTTTTTGGTTGCCATAACAAAAATTCAGAACTGCTGCATATATAAAAATAAGCATGTTATGTTAGATGTGTGCACAAATGTACCAGCATGGCTTCTTTGTAACTCAAACAAAACATGTATTCTACACCTTCAGAATCTAGTTTACAATTGGTAAGGAAAGAATTCTTGTGGCTATTGTAGGTGTAATAAAATTTTATGCTGATTCTGGAAGCAATTCAATCACACAAAATTATGTGCGAAAGACATAGTAGAATGAAGATATGACACTTTGATTTTGGAGCATAACAAACTAAATTCATTACATGATGTCAGATTGGTATGTAGTGACATTCACTGATTTAGTATCAGTAGTTTATTCTATGTTTCTATAGCCTAGGATAATCATACAATGTTCATAAAGAATGTTTTTTTTCCTATGTTTGGAGTTAGTATGATTTGAGTTATACCTCATTTTAGTATATATATTGTAACTTTGTGTGTTGCTGATGAAGCTTTTCATCTGCAGATAATGGCATGGTGACTGATATTATAAGGAGAATGGCAATTTTAGTGAGGGTGTTGGTGACGGGAGAAAGTGATGAAAGAGCTGTTCGGGTTGTAGGAGAGGATGGAGAAAGACAAGTTGTTGATGGAGATGTGGGAGTGATGGTTGGAGCAAGTTAGGTGGAAGGAAGGCTGGCCACAGCGTAGAGTAGATGAAAATGGGTCACGGGGATTATTAGAAGGAAAAGAAGGGTAGGTGTGTGTGTGTGTGTGTTTGTATTTAAATTGGCAGAGCATGATGGTGTTTGACAGTTGGAGGCTGTCATGAAGAGGTTCAACGAGAGGAGAATGATGGTGAAGATGGACGGAGACATAGATGGGGGAGAGAGGAAGATGGTGGAGTACTCATCAATGGGAGGGGTTTTGTTTGACTTAGACGGGATCTGGTTTTGGGGTGGAGGAAGGCTACAGTTTTGCTATGCTTCTATTAATCTACTAGGTTCTAACTTGTTGGACTTGGGGAAATAGAGAGAGAGGGTCACGAGCATAGTGAGACAAAAGACAATTTGTCTTCAATTTATTGCAGTTGCATAAGCTTATATTTGATATTTATTTTTAGAACCCTGATAATCATTTTGAGGGTCTATCATACATAACAAAGGTGACCAATACAATAAACAAATAATGATTGTCCTAAGTAAAGAAGAAAAACAAATGGGAATGGACTGTTTCATCTCACATTGAGCTTATATACGAAGGTTCAATCATTCTTATGTTGACAAGAAGGATAATAACATCAAGTAATGCAAAAAAATTACAAGTACACAAGGATTTCCTGACCTGAGCTAATTAAATTATAGAATGAAAAGAGTAAACACCACCAAGCGACGAACCCACAAATCTGACCTGAAAAAGTGGCAAACCAAGCATTCAACTGACTACACAGTAAAGTTCCAAACAATATTTTGCCAACATTTTTTTATATATTTATATAATAGAATAGGATTAGGATATTATGGAAACAATGGTATGAATTTTTGTGTGAAAATGATGCCACCAATGGAGACAACAATGGAGACACAAGGTGTTAGCATGATGGAAGAAGAGGCATACAATACCAAAGAGTCTCAGACTCATACAAGACCAAGTATTGAAGGCCTGTTTTTAAAATAATAATAATAAATATAATGGGGGATCTTAACAGCCACTTGCTGTAACAAAAATGTTGAATTCTCTATTATGGATCAAAAGGATTATTACATTGGTACATTTTAATAAATATAATGGGGGATCTTTTCAGGTTTTAGTCTTTTACACTATTCAGATGTATCTCCCTAAATTTCTATCTGCTATATTCCATTGATACGCCATCTATGTTTGCATAAGAAGAGACACGTCCAATATATTATTTGAGTTCAACTAAAAACACACTCTTATCAGATGTGATGTTCACTAAAAAATTTCTTGTTTCAGTTCAGATATGACAAGGTCACGAGCAAAGGTGCTGGCTGATGAAATTGGTTCATGGCACCTTGATGTTAGCATTGATGTAGTTGTGTCTGCTTTTTTGTCATTGTTCCAAACATTTACAGGAAAGCAACCACGGTATAAGGTAAATGAAGCATGAACTTGAGAATTCTCTCAACCATAAATGACAAGTACTAGAACTCGCAGACTAGTAAAATAACTGTCTAGCTTCTTTATGTGGAATCTGTCTTTTCTTTCATAACTAAAGATTTGAATCAAATAATTTTTTTTTTGTATGGTATTGTTCCTACAGGTACATGGTTTTTGTAATGTTGAGAATTTAAGCTTGCAGAACATTCAAGCTCGAATCAGAATGGTGCTAGCTTTCATGTTATCATCACTCTTACCTTGGGTTCACAGCAAGCCTGGGTTTTATCTTGTCTTGGGGAGCTCCAATGTGGATGAAGGGTTACGTGGTTACTTGACTAAGTGTTGGTCATGATATCTGGACAAAGTGTTACACATGGCTGGGAGAAGAGAGGGTTCTTCATGCAGATTGCAGAAGTCATCTATGGCAACATGCAGGGAGGTTGAGGAATAACAAACAGAAGTCAGTGTGGTGGGCAACGTGGGCAGCACTAGTGTGGACAATATGGAACCACAGGAATGCGATTATATTCAGGGACAAATCGTGTGATTCAGACATGGTAATGGATGAATTTAGGTACAAGCCATGTACCTGATGTAAAGTCTACATTAAACACTTTGACTCGTTATTGTACGTAGCATCATTGTCTTCCTGATAAATATATATTATAGTGTATAACCGTATATAAAAGTTACTCTGTCAACTTGTGCAACAAGCTTCAAAGTAAATAAGCTAACCGTATTTGAAAGCCTTTTTTTTTTGTAGTAATCTCATTCTATTTCATAATATATTTTGATTTTGATTTTGCATAAAAAATCAAAATCTTTATTTTATAATCAAATTCACACTAAATTGGTTTATAAATTAGAGATAATTACATTTTCAATTCATTAATAAATGTATGATTTAGTCTCCTATCAAGTGCAAGTAAATTAAAAGGTGTACGTTTAACAGTTTGTGCGAACTGTGATTACCTTCTTCTATTAATCCTATCTGTGCGATAGTTTTCAGTGGGTATAATTAATTTCCCGAATCAGCAAGTAGCTTTAGGACTACTCTAGCTATGGTGACAAATTCATATGCCTTTGTTTTATCTTGTCAGATTAGGAATAGAGATGAAACAGGAATTGCTTAGAAACAAGAAAACCTCACTATATGTACACATAGTGCCAGCTAGCTACTTAAACCCAAAGTTTAACTCTATAAAAAGGTAAGACGCGTAACTAATTATATATTTAAGCTGTCATTGTTTTTTTACATGTAAGCAAATACTAATTAAACAGAAATAGTTATATAAATTACATTAATAATAAGATCAAAGTATCATTAAACAATTCTACTAATTATATGAAAAGCATTGTATGTGCGTGTAAATTGGTACATGCATCATTATTCTTACGCCAATGATTATGGACAAAAATGAAAGCTGAAGCCACACTTAAAAAAGAAAAAGGTATACTGGCACACTTTTTTAAAATATAAACTTCTGTTTTCACTATTAAAATGAGACTTTTGATATCATGTTCTTTAGAAAATTACAAAAATAAAAACTGTAGCCACAGTTTTTGCTTTTAACGAAAGTGGCTTTGGCAATAAACTTCTAAACTCAGATAAATCATCCTTTCTACTTTAACATTTTCCAGCATTATTTAGTATTTTGACTTAATCAAATGAGAGTTAATATTAACCATCTAAATGAAGAAGCATGTGGATATACATCTAAAAATTTAAACATCTTTCTTTTTTTTTTTTTACAGAAAGAAGTTTAAACATCTAATTTTACCTAAATTATTGAAATTATAAATTAAATAAAGATTGCATGTTCAATTTTAAATAGTATAACCTTGATTTATAACTTTATCTATACTGAACATTTAATATACCAATTCAGTCAATTTAATGATGTTAGATGACACAAGCTAATAACAAAGGAACTGTATTAATTTATGATTTACAATTTCAAAGTTATTGTTTTTTTATTAAAAAATAATTCAAAGACTAATTAAACTAATTATTACAATTTTTTTTTAGAGAATCATTACAAAATATTAAGAACTAAAATGATCAGTAATTTATAATTTAAAGATCCGTTTTATAATTTTATTAATTTTAAGGATTAGTCAAAAACTTAAAGAGTGCAGCACATACCACATAGTGAGATGACAGTAAAAAACACCCTTTATAAAGGATAGCAACAGCAATACCAATATTCTGAAGTAGCACATTAAAATTGAAAGGAAGAGTATCTGAATTCCGAAATATGCAAACGCATTTCTCTACCTTGAAATGTATCCGTTACACACTCTTTTTAATGTTTTTTATTATTAAATAAAAACTTAAATTCATTTTTATTCATGTAATTTAATAATTTTTTCATTTTTGTTTCTATAAATATATATTTTTTCATTTTAATCTTTATAAAATATGTATATTTTATTTTTGTTTCTAAAGTGTTTTAAATAACGTTTTAAACATTAAAAAATATATTTTAAACACTGAAAAAATTCTATTTAAAACATTTTTAAAATGAAAAATAAAATAATCACAATTTACAAGGATTAAAATGATTTTTTTACAGAAATAAATATGAAAAAAAGCTAAATTAAAAACATCACAAATGTATTTAAACCTAAATAAAATTTATTTACATCATCACAAGTTTTACCTGCTAGATAAAATCCAAGATCTAAAAAGTTTTATGATTTTCTTTATTAAATTTCACTCAATAACAAGTAACATTTATTTTTGCTTTCTAAAAAAACTATTGATTGAATAAGGTGCATGAGTGTAAATTCTATTCCCTGTCTTTGATTCCTATAAATAAATAAAAAATCTCTTGCACACAAGTGACATTTCTGCTTGAACTAATTAGATGCTTAACGATTTCATTGACAGTGTTTCCGTGTCAAAAAGGGATTATTTTATTACCATTATGCTTAAATGAAGAACTAAATTATAGTCAACTTTTTCCAAAGACCAAATTGATATCACCTATATCTTTGAGATCTAAAATGGATGCTAACATTAAAAAAAAAAAAAAAATTGAGACCAAACCATGACAGGGATAAAGAATCATCAACACAGGCATTCAATTGGTAATTCACGGAAAACAGTGTACATCTAACAATTAATGGAGAGAATTACAATATCTCAGATAACAATCACATATCAATCATTTGGTTAGAGCTTCCATCTCTATTTTCATACCAATCAGCCCTAGTAGCTATTTTGGATGACAAATTCAAGTACAAGTGGGAAGAGAATTAATCTAACAGAACACACAAAAAAAAGATGATAACCAAGATCAATATACCAGACTGGGGCACTTTAGTGTCAGACTGTGGTGATATTCGTAGCTTTATCCCCTGACATTTACTAGACTTGTGCTTCTACATCATATATCCCTATCATTCTGGCTTAATCATTAAAAATTTCATTTGATCTTGCATAGTTGAAGTAAAATTATCCTTTCTAGCCGCTTTTGCTCTAGTGTTCTCACTGTTTAAGCATTGAATATTTGCCAGATTCATGGTTAATTAATTTTTCTATAGGACCATATATCCAAACTATGAAATTCCAAAATTGTGGTTCATCCTCGCTCTCAACAATCATTTATTTATCAAAGCAAGTCCAGGGACAAAATCACCAAATATAACATGATTTATAGAATCACAATAATGAATTGTTGCAACAATACCATTACACCATAGTCTTCCCAGATATTACTAATTTTAAACCACAAATACACAAAGTTCGGTAGTCAGAAATTCTCACCCGGTACCCTGTTGACACAAGCAGCAAGCTTCTCTGTGACGATGCTTTCAGCCAACTTCTTACCTGCACAACCACCAATAGAACATGCGTCAAAATCAAAGTAAGAACAATTAAGAAACCAAACAACCTCACATGTTTCTAGGACCTGCATCTTTATTGGGAACAGTGACATAGACAACAATGCTGGGCACAGTGGTCTTTCAATTTTCTGTTTTCACATTTTTAGCCTGAGACTATCTTTTGGTTAGATTCATAGGGACTTCTAGGTTGCTGTTTATTATAAAGTTGTTAGCCTTCTCCATCAATTTTTGCCTATAGATATGAATTTCACTATAATTTTATATAATTAATTATAGTCAATCAATTTTACAAAAGAAACTAAAACATACATGTCAGAAAAAAAGGAAAAAAAAAAAACTCAAACCTACATAAGCCATCAATTGGAATTGAAAACATAGGACCCATAACTTCTTCCATAATCAAAAAAATCTGACAACAATTACGAACATGCCATTGCCAATTGATAGCAAGCTTTGTGGCTCAATTCAATCATTGAAAAAGAACATTTGTTTTGGCACAGATTGATGTCTTTCCCAGGTGTTTTTATTTTCTCACTCCACAATAAATCCATATGTTCTGAAAGTTTGAAAATTAAAAAATTACAAGTTCTTTATTTATGCCCCCTCAGATTAAATTGCATATGTCAGACCCTTGTGTTGATGCTTTTGAATATGAGGTTATGATGAATGAGATCTAATGAATGCATGTTAAATTATAGCAAAACAGACCGCTTTCACTATCAGAAGCTCCTTAATGCCGAACTCTTGAACTGTTTTGTTACAATAAAAAAAAAAGGAAAAAAAAAAAACTCAAACCTACATAAGCCATCAATTGGAATTGAAAACATAGGACCCATAACTTCTTCCATAATCAAAAAAATCTGACAACAATTACGAACATGCCATTGCCAATTGATAGCAAGCTTTGTGGCTCAATTCAATCATTGAAAAAGAACATTTGTTTTGGCACAGATTGATGTCTTTCCCAGGTGTTTTTATTTTCTCACTCCACAATAAATCCATATGTTCTGAAAGTTTGAAAATTAAAAAATTACAAGTTCTTTATTTATGCCCCCTCAGATTAAATTGCATATGTCAGACCCTTGTGTTGATGCTTTTGAATATGAGGTTATGATGAATGAGATCTAATGAATGCATGTTAAATTATAGCAAAACAGACCGCTTTCACTATCAGAAGCTCCTTAATGCCGAACTCTTGAACTGTTTTGTTACAATAAAAAAAAAAGGAAAACAAACTCAGCAACAATGCACGGACATGTGAAAAATAACCTTACTAGGTACTTACTACGAGCGAAATGATGAAGTACATATAATATGAGTTCTCAAGTTTACAGTGCAAAAAACTTCTCAACTTTATTATTTCATATGTAGAACTTAAGTCCAAAAATATTTAAATACTTTAATAATTGGAATAATCCTATCCAAAGTTGGAAGCGTATGGTATTCCTTACCACATACTTTGTCAATGTTTTGTATCTTGAGAGGCAATCCTTCTGTGAATACTTGGAAACAATTGCAAGGAGTGTAGTTAAAGTTTCTGAAGCAACACTAATCCTCAGGTTTTACCAAGTAGGACAGATCACGGACTGCTAAGCTGAATATGTTTAGTAGGTCAGCAAACAAATAGAACATACTAAATTAGAAAACTAGACCAGTAGTATGAACATCCACACACCTTCCTGTTTGCTTTTGGTTGATAGCATTAACCTCACTGCGGATATTGTTATACTCACAAACAGGAACCTGCCACGAAAGACAAAGTTTAAAGGGCAAAACAGTAAAATTAATCAACATGCAAAATAAGCAGGGATGTTGTAAGCCAATATAATATTCAGAAAACTAAATTCACAATTGGGAGTGAATGAAAATTGGAAAACAATTGCAAAGGTATCATTCATAATTCAGGGCTAAGGTGGATGACAATAACATGTCATGTAACTTAACGATGGGAAGGGGGAGGAGCATGGTTTGAAGGGGGTTTTGGAGGGTCATAAAGATGTTTCTTTTAATGATGTTGTTGTTTCTGAGGATGGGAAATGGGTTTATGGAGGAGGGTCTGATGGGTTTGTGATGGGGTGGGAGGGGCTTGAGAGTAGTTGCTGGAAGCTGGTTTATGAGGCCAAGGCACATGAGATGGCTGTGTTGTGTATGTGTTTAATGGGGGAGATTTTGTGCAGTGGATCAGCGGATAAAACCATAGGGATTTGGAGGAGAGAGGCTTTTGGTAAGCTTTGTAAAGTTGGGGTCATAAGTGGTCATGATGTCAAGTGTTTGCAGGCTTCACCTAATAGGATTGGTGGTGGCTTTTTGTTGCACAGTGGAAGCCTTGATAGAAGTGTTAGAGTTTGGTGGGTTCCAAGGTATAATAATGATGCAGAAGAACAAGTAGAGGATAACAATTCTACAAGATGTTGAAGGCTGAGTGAGTGATGAAGCAGACGATCTATTTTAACAGTGACTGCCGTGCTTCCTACTTGATTATTCATTTTCTCCCTTGAATTTGTTTTAGGATGCTGAAATACTGGAATGAAGGGCAGAATTGAAGATTTTGTTTATATCTTGAAATTGTTGTTTTGCTTTTCGATTTGCAAATGGTGTTGATTTCATATTTTTTTTCTGAGCTCATTGTAGAATCTTAGGGTGAAATTAGGGGGCATAGCAGAGTGGTGTGTGGTTATACTTTTGTTTTTTAAATTTCATTTTTGGATTTGTATACAATTGTAACTATGCCTATAAAGGATTCAATCAATCGAAATAAATCATGTTCTTTTGTTAGTTGCTCGATGCATGCTGCGTCCATTCGGAGCTTAATGGAAATATAACCTTTTTGTAAGTGCTTGCTTAGGACAATAACTAGCACTATGATAAGGACAGCAGAACATTGCACTTTGTTACCCTAGGTGCATTGAAGAGGTTAATGTCACCAAATATCTTAATGATCTCTCAGGGACCAAAACAAATACAACCACCACCACCAAACAAACAAACAACTATTAAGAATAGAAAAAGGAAAAAGACTATCGCAACAAACAATTCTGTTAGAATACTCATTCTACTTGTTATTTTGTTAGTGGAGACAAATGTCACTACGCAAGTATTAGCAAACCATGCTAATGGCATTATTTAAAAAAACTGCACCTATTGTACTTCTTCACAGCAGCAAATATATCATTTAACTATCATTCATTGACATATAAAGCTAATCTCGTATCCTTCTTCCCAATAGCAACACAATTTGCTAAATGAGTCTCATTAAAAAGGGTTACTGCATATCAAATGCATTTTTGGATCTCAGATTTTCGGTGGAACTCATTTCAACTCATTCTAACATCTGCAGTCCAATTGCGTGTGGATAGTTTGCAGTCCCAAATGCAGAAACCAATACAAATAACAATTATACTTAACATAATAATATATAACTAACACCTAATTGGATGATGAACTCAAAAAGTGAGTACAGATCAAGGTTCACAAATTATTTATTATTATTAACTTGAAATACCTTCACTCCAGAAAGTATAGCTTCGTTACGGATCAAGCCAATCAATGGTGGGCTGCACAAACAAGGGTTCCTGTTGTCAACAAGTCACCTTCAATTGGAGCACCAATTTCAGTAGTGCCATCATAGAGCCTGATAACAACCAGGGAGAGGAAATAAGAAGAATAAGATGTATCAGTCTACACAAAAAATACAGAAATAAAGCGCACCTTGTCGTGGTTGTGTGCTGTTGTCATCGCGGTGCTTCGTGGTGTGGGTTTGGCTTGTGAGTCGCCGGAGACAGGGGAAGAAGAAACCACGGGTATGCTTCATGAGAGTCAATTTCTGCTGCCTTTACCTTCGTGTGCGTTCACGGAGGAACAACAACCGTGAGAAGGTGCCAAGCTGATGGTTCTTTCACTTGCGGTGGCGGCGGCGACACACACGGTGGAGAAGCAATACGATTTCACTCTTCAATTTCACTTGTGCATTCAATTAGGGTTGCGACTTGGCTCTTGTTCCGTATAAATTAAAATTCCGACGGACATAAAGGCAATCGAAAACATCCTTCGGAAACCCTAATTTTTTCCACCATATTACCATTGTCGGTATGGTCCGTGGGTAAGCAATCCATTTCCGACGGATTTGCAGAGGCCGGAAATGGGCCGTCGGAAATGAGCGCTTTTGTTGTAGTGATCTTATATTTAGAAAATGACATATTTTAATAATACTATTAATTTTCCTTCAAAGAAACATTTAATATTATTTTTTATTTATATGTAGGAAAGAAAATAATGGCACTATTTAGTCCATTTAATTGGTATCAAATTAAAGATAATTTCTAAACAAAAAAAATAATTAGTTATGAAATGAAACAAACCAAATAATTATATGTATCGTAAAAAAATATTGATTAAATAAATAAAATTGTCTAATAATTAATATTGATTTCAATAATAATAATTTATCATTTAAAGAAATATATTTATATGTATCGTTGCCATATTTATTTTCTTCCTCTAATTTTTTATTTTATTTTATTATTCTCACAATGATTAATAAAAGCATGGTTTAATAAAAACAATTATTTGTTTATCATTAAAGATTAAATATTATAACAACACATTATTCAATAATAATAAAGGTTTTATTAGTTTAGTTTTATAAAAAAATGAATAATATATATTTCT
>PYAF01002828.1:154833-165355 GCA_007407185.1 Glycine tomentella | reverse complement strand
GAAAACAATTTTTTTTATTATTCTACTATATATTTAAAATTACATTAGGAAAATAAATTAATATACTATTACTTTTTAATTAAATCAAAATCACGTTAATGTCAAATAGTATATGGGTGACAAACGTAATTGTACAACTAATTTATGTATATTAAAAATAGTATATTAGAATTAACATAACATTTTAATCTAAAATTATTTAGAAAATTAAATTAAAATCTATTAACTTACACTTTTTTAATTAAAATAAAACCATGTTAATTGACTACATTCTGCATTTAATTTTTCTAATTAATTATCCATACTATTTATTATATTTAGATGTTGACTAATTAGTAATTATAGATGAATATGGGAGACGAAGAATAGTGTACATTTCATAAAAAGTTAATATAACATTTTAAAAGATATGATGACAAAATAATATTGATAAAGTAACATGAATAACATTTTGGTAATTTAATTAAGACTTGATAAAAAAAAAAAAGAGATACTAATAGAGGACAATATAACTTATTAATTATGAAAAATTACAAATATAAAATTAAGTATTAGTTAGTATAACATTTTAGTAATTTAGGGTATGTTAGTTAAAAACTGTTTTAAAAAAAAAAACAGATTCAATTTTCTTCTTTAAAAAAAATATAACTATTTTTTAAAGTAATGGAAATTTAAACAAAGGGACCCTTAATTAAAATGTGATAAAAATGTAATAAATTAAGAAATGTATTAATAAAGGACAATACAACTTATTAGCTATTCTTTCAGTTAGCTTAATTATAAGCTTCAAATAGCTTATAAGCTAGTTTTAACAAACACAGATAAATGAACCACTTGTTTAAGTCTAGACCCTACGAGGGTATCCCACCTCGATAGTAGTCTTGGTATAAGTACTTGGCATCTCACTTGTGCCTGCTATCAGACAACTCAACGTACATGTCCATGTGTCTTCGATGGATTCCCCGCCATACCACCCCTATAAATGGCCTCTATTCGAAGGACACAACCAAATTCTAACTTCACTCTCAACTAGAATCAGATGTAGATATAGGGGAGATCTAAAGATTCTTCCTCTGCTCATCGCGACTGAGACAGAGCTCGTGCCACCGCCTCAGAACAATAGTTCCACTGTCTGTACTGAACATTGGTGTTGTTTGTGGGGGAAGATATCAAAAAAATAATCTCAAACACTATCACTGATCCATCAGTTTGAGTTGGATCGGAAAAACTTTCCAATAAGAATTGGGGAAAAGCACAAGTGCGAGTCTTCAACTGCCAACACGCAACACTTGAAGCAGAAAGGGAAAGAAGGAGCACCTCCTACTTCCTCCGAAATCGCAAAATGACCACCATGTCTGTAGGAACACGTTGATGTAAAACTTAGGACAAAACTATTTCCAAAGTCTGATAAGTGATATTACTGCACAAAAACTCTACGTTTACTGTGCATTTTTTTTTTAATCATAAATGCTTCATATTTCCATGAAAACCTCCTATATATATGGTTTCTATATCGGCATAGACCATAAAAAATTGTCTTTTCTTTTCTACTTATCATTTTATTACTTTCTCAATTTTCTGATTTCTGACTTAGTGTAGGTGCGTGAAGAAAGATATCACGGATATTAGAGACGTGAACGGTGGTAATTAAAAATATCATGTGTCTTGGAATTTTTATATCACAAGTAATTGTTGAAGATAGGATTTAATTTGTTGATAGAATTTAGTTTGTTGAAATATTGTTGTAAATTGGATAGGATTGATTTGTTTAGTTGTTTAGATTTATAGAATTTGTTACCTATTTTTAAGTTAGTACTGTTATTGATACTTGTATAAATATCTCAGTTAAAGAGGAGAATATCAATGGAGAGAGATGTATATTTCCAGGATTAGAATTTTAACATGGTATCAGATGAATTTTTTTTTTCTAATCCTCGGAAGTCATAATCCTCGTCTATGTTAGTGATTTTTTTTTTCTGACCCGTTTTATTTACACATATGTTTTTTTCTTCCTTGAATTTCTTTACCCATATTTGTGGTTTACCATTAATCCACACTCGTATCCGCTTCAGTTTTTTATTCTTTTCTTTCTCAAACCCGTATCCATCTCTTTCATCTCTTCGACCCGCAAACTCCCCAAATCCCTAACTCTCTTCTGCCGCAAATGGACACCCCACCAAAAACCACAGTCCCCACTACCTCTCCATCCACATCTTCCGCCGTTCCACCTTCAAATATAGTCATCCAATAAGAGACATCTTCCTTTCCCATCTTCGTCATTCTTGATGGCTCTAATTATTCCCTATGGTCCTAGCTTCTCGACATGCGCATCGATGCTAGGAACAAGTCAGGGTTCCTCACCGGTGCGACACCGAAACCATCCCTCAATGATCCCTCATATGACACCTGGGTCACCGACAACAAACGGGTGAAAAGCTGGCTAATTGACTCCATGACCGCTCCGTTGATGCGGCGACTCATCTGGTTAGAAACGGCCCATGAAATCTGGGAGGCCACCAAGCGAACCTTCTATGGTGGTTCAGCTGAAACAAGCTTATTTGAACTTCACCAACGGTCCTTCTCCTATAAACAGAACGGACGCCCCCTTTCGGTGTACTACAATGATCTTCTCTCCATCTTTCAAGGGATTGATCATCGAATGTCTTCTTCTACCACTTCCGTCACTGAGGTTGTTCACACGTAATCATCCATGGCTCGCATGCGTGTGTATATTTTTTTGAGTGGACTGGACTCTGATTTTTATCAAGTCAGAGGAGAAATCCTATGCAAAGACCCAAAGTTGGATCTTGAGAACACCGATGCCTTCATCCGTCGAGAACAACAACAACGGGTTACGATGGGACGATCGTATTCTTCACCTGATTCCTCTTCCTTGCTATCTCGTTCCCTCGTCCCTCTGCTGCTCCTCATGGTCAGAAACACCGCAAAGAGGCACCCTCTGGAAAGACCTTCCAATGTACTCAGTGTGGTGATTCCGGTCATTCAAAGAACCAGTGTTATGAAATAATTGGGTATCCCGATTGGTGGGATTTCACCAAACGTCCTCGTCGCAAGGCTGTTTCTAAAGCTCTCCTCTCTTCTGATGGTGACTCTTCCTTCTCTCCTCAGGAAAATGCTATCTATGAAGGAGTATTAGGTAATTCTCTTGCTCTCTCTACTCACTCTAGAAATTTGTCTTGGATAATTGATACTGGTGCATCAAACCATATGACTCATGATGCTTCTGTTTTGATTGAATTTTTGCCTTGTGATAAATCTTCTGTTACTACTGTAAATGGCACCATTGCTAAAATTAAGGGTCAAGGAATTTTTCTTTTATCACCCACCATTACCATGCACTTTGTACTTGTTGTCCCCTCCCTTGAGTTTAATCTATTGTCTGTGAGCAAATTGACTTCCGAACTTCATTGTGAAGTATTGTTTTACCCAATGTTCTCTGTGTTTCAGAACCTCCAAATAAAAATGATTCTTGGCTATGGTGTTAGAAAGAACAACCTCTATTTTTTTGAAGCCCCTCATAGTGCATCGGACATAAAGTATAAGGCAACTATTGTTCATAATTCTGAAAATAAACATCCTACACTATGACTTTGGCCTAGGAGATTAGGACACCCTTCTTTTTCGTATCTGAATAAATTGTTTCCTCATTTATTTTCGAATTGTAATCCTTCTGAATTTCATTGTTCTACATGTGAAATGGCTAAAAGCCATCGTATGCCTTTTTATCCTAGTTCAAATAAAAGTGAAATTCCCTTTCAAGTTATTCATTCTTATGTATGGGGACCATCTTATGTGTCTTCTTTTTCGAATGCTTTTTATTATGTTTCTTTTATTGATGAATGCACTAGGATGATGTGGATCTCTTTACTGAAAAACAAAAATGAGGTGTTTTCTGTATTTCAAAGTTTTCATAATACGATTGCCACTCAATTTAAAACTTCCATCCAAATTATGCAATCTGACAATGGACTTGAATATAAAAATAAAGCATTCTCTGATCTTTTAAATTCTAAAGGATCAAACATCAAACTTCTTGTGCATATACACCTCAGCAAAATGGTTTGGTTGAGAGAAAAAACAGGCAATTATTAGAAGTCACTCGAGCTTTTTTATTTGACATGAATGTACCCTCTCACTATTGGGGGGAAGCTGTTATTTCTGCAGCTTATGTTCTCAATCGGACCCCCTCTAGTCCTTTAAAGTTTCTAACTCCTTAACAGAAACTTGAAACTTTTTTTTCAATTCCTCATGTTATGAATCTGGAACCTAAAATTTTTATCTGCACTGTATTTGCTCATATCCCAAATGTTCTACGTACCAAACTTGATCCTTGTGCTAAGAAATGTATATTTGTGGGCTACTCTGACTCGCAAAAGGGCGACCACTATTTTGATCCTAAAACCCACAAGATGTATGTCACACTTGAAGTCTCTTTTAATGAATCCAAATCTTACTATTCAGGGGGAGTTTCCTGTTCTTCTTCTCAGGGGGAGATACCTAATACTCGATAAGAAGAATTCTGGTCTTCTACTTCTATTCCTATCCCTTCCTCTACTGATACTAATGCTCATCGAAATCCTACTTTACATGAAACACCAAGTATATCCCACATACTTAAGACCCTGTCCTTGGAAATATCTGAAACATATTTCGAATCTGGTGCCACTGAAACCACTTCTGCCCAAAATATAGATCATCCAATCCCACCTGCTATTGAAGTCATTTCTGTCCAGAATACAGATCCTTTACCTTCGGATATTACACATATTAGACGATCAGAGAGGGCAACCAATGGCATTCCAAAGACCACTTATGAACCGAATCTGAAAGTGAAAGGGAAATATCCCATTAGCAATTATGTGTCATCCCATAGGTTATCTGAATCATATGCTTTATGTAACACCCCAAAATTTCCATAACTATAGTTCAATAGATACTTATGAAAGTCTTAAGCTAGGAAAGATTTGATTATGTGGGTAAAATATCAATTAGAGACATTACGAAAATGTTTGAGAAAAAATGACCATATTGCCCTTACTGTAAATTACAAATGACAAAAATGCCTTTGAGGGTAAAAGGACGATAATGCCCTTTGATATTTTTGAGAATTACAAAAGTACCCCTATATATTTTAGAAAGATATTTTAAGGTGGAAACTTACATAAATACCCTTGGATTTTGGAAATAACAAGAATACCCTTACATATTTTGAATAGATATTTCTATGATAGAAATGGCAATTATGCCCCTAGGATGAAGGATGAATTTACCATAATACCCTTCAGTCTCGAAATGATCCGATATTCTTAGGGATTCTGTAAGAACCTGATGAAATTACAAGAATACTCTTAGATAGCATATTATTAAGATATTTTGGGATAAGGCACCTTAGAATAAAATTTCTATGGAATTTACAAAGTGACAACTTTGAAGTTTTAAAGAAAAATTGCATTCTTTCCCCTAAGCTTGCAAGATCCACGTGAATAAATGGAGTGGAAGAGGCAAGAACTTTCAAGATAAGCCACTTGTAAAGGAAGCCATGGGATGGAAACAAGTGTCAGGACACTTGTATGGTGTAGGATTAGCTTAAGAAGATTTTTTGAAGCAAATCTTCTCTTGTCTCCTTTGGTAGAACACGTGGACAGCTCTAGACATTATTTCAACAATCCCAACGGTCAAAAGTTAGATAGTTGGGATAGTAGTGTACCTTTAAAATTTTAAAGAGATCCAACGGTTAACGAATCCAGAATTAGAATTTTACTAAAACGGGTTTTGGATAAATTCAAGAATGAATGGAAAACATAAAAATCTTCCTTGGCAAGCTATTCCACAAAAATACAAGAAGGAAGTGAAGATTTTTCCCTAAAAGCTTAGCCATTCCACGTACAATACAAGAAGGAAGGAGAATGCTTGAGAACTTTCAAGAAATAGGACACTTGTATGGTGAAAATTCAATAGCCATTAAGATTAAACCACTTGGAAAGCAAGGTCATAATGACCTAGGAGATTTTTGTAGCAAATTCAACACTATATAAAGGAGTTAGTGGACCCAAAAAACTCAAGCTTTTCCAAGGAAGTGTACGTGCAACACTTCTCATATTCCTTTCATCTTTTCACCCTTCCACTTTCAAAGAATAAAAGTATAACACAAACCCTAGCATCTTGAAGTTCACGTGGGATCTAGGGGCTGTTAGGAAGAAGTTATCAAGCCTTTAAGTAGAAAACAAGGTACGTATAGGGAAGTTTATGGTAAATATAATTGAAGTATTGCTTATGTTTGAATCTTATGTATTTCTATGAAAAACCAAGCTTGCACACCATGTGTTTGATAAATTGTTTGAGTGTGTTTTATTCATGTATTGCAAAGTTTTTCTATGAAGTCCATGTGTTGCTAAGTGTTTTATAAATCCCTATGAACTTCATGTGTTTCTATGAATTGATGTACATGGATGCTATGTTAAGTTTTATACATGAGTAATAGAACTAAGATTTTGTACATGAGTAATACGCTGAGTTCTGCACTTGATTGATGTTGAGTTTCTGAGAAAAACATATGACACAGTAATTGAGAAGTGGTGTTATTTTGATATTTTGCCTGGTGGGGGCTAGTCCGTGTTATTTTGATATTTTGCCTGGCGGGGGCTAGTCCGTGTTATTTTGATATTATTCCTGGTGGGGGCTAGACCGTGTTATTTTGATATTTTGCCTGGCGGGGGCTAGTCCGTGTTATTTTGATATTTTGTCAAACGGGGGCTAAACCGTGTTATTTTGATATTTTGCCTGGCGGAAGCTAGACCATGGTAATATAAGAAGATAAGCATGCATCATATTTTGATGATGTTATGATGACTTTCTGTATATATATTGTGATGACTTTCTGTATATATTGGTATGACTTTCTGTATATATACTGTGATGACTTTTTGTATATATTTTGTGACTCAAATTTTGTTTATCATGAACTTACCCTGTACTTTGTGTCTGTGGTTGACACCTGCGATGACCCCAATTTATTTGGGCGAGCAGAGCAACAGTAAAAGCATGGCAAGCGGATGGATTGTGTGGAAGATATTGGGATGATATTTTGTGACAAATGTTTTGTTTAGTGATATGTATTATGTAAAATAACTAAGAAACAGTCTATATTTTATTATTTTGGACTGTATTATGGATTATATTTTATTTTGGACTTTAAAAGAACATTTGGCGATAAAGAACTCGTTTACGATATTGATGGTTAGTACCTTTTGTATGAATTATTCTAAGCAAGAAGAAAAGAATTTTCCGCGAAATTTGTAACTAAGATAATTCTAAAGCAAGTGAAAAAGAAATTCCATTCAAAATCAATAAAATACAAGATAGTAAAACGAGGTGTTACACTTTAACAATTGATCAATTATCTAATGTACAAATTCCTTATAGTGTGCAGGAAGCATTGGAAGATCCTAAATGGAAGCAAGCTATGAACACTGAAATGGAAGCACTTCAGAAAAATAACAGTTGGAGTCTGACATCTCTACCGAAAGGGAAGAAGACAATTGGTTGCAAATGGGTTTATACTGTGAAACTAAGGGAAGATGGAAGCATTGACAGGTACAAGGCAAGACTTGTAGCAAAGGGATTTACACAAAGATATGGAGTAGATTATCAAGAGACATTTGCTCCAGTGGCAAAGCTAAATACCATCAAAATACTAATCTCTATAGCAGCAAATCGAGACTGGCCCTTAAAACAATTTGGTGTGAAGAACGCCTTCTTAAATGGTGATCTAGAAGAGGAAGTTTATATGGAGGTACCTCCAGGAGTAAAGACAACACATTCAAAATAAAATATGGTTTGTAAACTGGAAAAAGCACTTTATGGTCTTAAACAATCACCAAGAGTATGGTTTGGTAGGCTCTCTTAAGCAATGAAAAAGTTTGGGTATCAATAAAGCAACTCAAATCATACTCTATTTATTAAGCATAACAAAGGGAAGGTGGCAATACTTATTGTTTATGTAGATGATATGGTGTTGACTGGGGATGATCTAGAAGAAATGAAGTCTCCGGAAAAGAAGTTGGCTGCTGAATTTGAGATGAAGGATCTTGGTCCACTGAAATACTTTATTGGAATAGAAATTTCAAGGTCTAAATAAGGAATTTTCTTATATCAAAGAAAATATATTTTGGATCTTCACTCTGAGACTGGATTATTGGGCAGCAAGCCAACAGAAAATCCAATGGAGATGAATCACTCACTTGGTGTCAATCCGAATTAGAATGACGCAGATAAAGGCAGATATCAACAGTTGGTAGGTAAATTAATATATTTGTCACACACTAGACCTGATATTGCATATTCTGTAAGCATTGTAAGCAAATTTATGCATTCCCCTAGTGAGGAACATATGAAAGCCATGTACCGAATTCTTAGATATCTCAAAGGAACTCCAGGAAAAGGGCTGCTTTTTTCAAAAAATGATAGACCATGCATTGAAGGTTATACAGACTCAGATTGGGCTGGTGATAAGACTACAAGGCAATCAACTTCTGGGTACTTCACCTTTTGTAGAAGGAAATTTAGTCACATGGAGGGGCAAGAAACAAAAGGTAGTGGCTAGGTCAAGTGCTGAAGCTGAATTCAGAGGTATGGCTTATGGTGTTTGTGAACTGTTATGGATTAAAAATATATTAGCTAAATTGGGAATTATATATAGTCCGCCAATGAATCTTTTCTGTGATAACAAAGCTGCGATAGAGATAACACATAATCCGATTCAGCATGACAGGACTAAGCATGTTGAAATAGATAGGCATTTTATAAAAGAGAAGCTCGAAAATCATATAATTGAGATTCCCCATGTACAGTCTCAAGAACAACTTGCTGATGTATTGACTAAAGCTGTCACTGGAAAAGCTTTTGAAGAAGCCATTAACAAGTTGGGCATGATAGATATTCATGCACCAACTTGAGGGCGAGTGTTGAAGATAGGATTTAATTTGTTGATAGAATTTAGTTTGTTGAAATATTGTTGTAAATTGGATAGGATTGATTTATTTAGTTGTTTAGATTTATAGAATTTGTTACCTATTTTTAAGTTGTACTGTTATTGATACTTGTATAAATACCTCAGTTACAGAGGAGATATCAACGAAGAGAGATGTATATTTCCAGGATTAGAATTTTTAACAGTAATGTTGTCCATGTATCTGTTGTAAGACAAACTCTCCCACAGTTCTTGGAAAGGAATTTCTTCAACTTTTCTTTCTCCTCATCCTATAATATATAAATCTCACGTGTTAATGTAGCACGTGATGGGGCACTAGATTATGGTCACAAGACAATGAGATACTTGATAAATATTTCATTTTCCACAAACAGAAATATCAGCTTGGCTATCACAAACTGCTTTTTCACAAGTTCCTTTTGGTACATATCTTGGTCAAATTTTAAAAACCTTGGTGAAGAGCAAACACCACCACCTAGTTGCCCTTCTACAATTTGTGATGAGGAAGCATTTAAAGTTTTCCATTTTGTACTTTATCTGAACTGTCATCGCATCTCAATAAATGATTATGCATAGCACTTAGACCAGCCTTAAACTTAATTAGGGTACCACAATACTTGCATGTTGCCTTATGATCTTCCTCAGGATTTTCAATAAAATTCTCACACACTACCAATTTTCCTGCTTTGCTGTTGCTTTTGAATGACTTGGTAATAGAGCTCTTGTGGTAAAGGCATATGGGGCATTAACAATTGAATGTTTTGCTGTCTCTGGCAAAGAAGAATTCATTTGTTTAAAGCTATAAGAGCCTGAAGTTTGACACAAAAAAAGAAGAAGTTTAGATTGATTCCCATTTACAACATAAGATACATATAGATTTAAGATTTTCCATGGCAACAATCAACAATGACTCATACCTTCATACAAACCACATTCATATTCAGGTTTCAGCTACACCTTTAGCTCAACTACTATATGGTTGGTTGAGTGCTAAAATAGAAAAAATTAATTTCTACATCGATTTAAGAAGAAACCAATGTTAAATCTAATTTCAGCATTGATTTAAAAAATATAATACTTGTGTTCTTATGTATAAGACCCAAGTTTGAAATAATATTTATTGTTTTTTAAAAGATTCAATCTATAATGTTTCTTACATTAATTATTTTTAGATTAGCAGTATCCTCATTAAAAGAAGATAAAACATTGGCAATCCATTAGAAGAGAAAGAAGTATTAAATGAAACGACCACTTCTACTTCTATTTCTATTACGTATTTATTTTATTTACTATAGATTTTTTTTTCGAAAAACGGAAAGAATGAAAGTTCCAATGAATCTTTGTTAATTTTTTAAAAAACGAGTTTAGAAATGCAGGTTCAAATGAAAATTCCGCGATATTAAAATGAGTTTAGAAATGATAAAAGATTTGCGTGTTATTTGACGTATGACGTTCACACATACATACCATACAGTCCGGTATTACATGTCCATAGTCAACTATATAAATAGT
>PYAF01002828.1:92864-130639 GCA_007407185.1 Glycine tomentella | reverse complement strand
GTAGCTAACAACCGTCTTAGAAAATGACATTCTAAGACGGTTGGTGGTTAACAACCGTCTTAGAAAGTCATTTTCTAAGACGGTTATCAACCGACTTTAAAAATTTGATTTATTAACGACGCCTCTAACTACGACGGTTGTCCAACTGACGTAGAAAGCGCTAAATAACCGATGTAAAAAGCCTTTTTTGTAGTAGTGCTATGATAATACTATAGCACAATTAGAAAGTTACCAAAAAAATGATAATATAAATAGCCCGTCGGAAGCATGCGTTTTTTTTTTTTTTTGTAGTGTTATACGCTACAATAATTAAAACAACATAAACATGTAAAACAAGCTAATAAAATTAATTGTTATTGTTATATTACCAAATAAAAGAAGCAACAAAAACTCATTTTCCCCACTGTCAGTGACACAACCACAAATAGCTTTAACCACAAACATATTTAGCTACTAACCTTATCAATAACAGCCTGTTCAATGACTGCACAACATACTTCAAGATTATCATTGATGACAAGTTGCATAGCTTTTTCCAAAATTTCATTAGCAATATTTAAGTTCTGAAATGAAGTCCTCAGTTGTATTGATGCCCGTAACGGTTCCTAGAAGAGATGATACATTAGGGAACAAAAAATAGAACAAAACCCATCCTAAAAACATATAATCCTAAAAGAATTTCTTAAGGCCATTACTTTGCACGTAACATGAGTCAAACTTCCAGCCAGACTAGCAACCATCAAGTGTGCCGCATTTAATATGCGTGTCTCATTAGATTCCATGGCATAGTCCTACAAATTAATTACATAAATTAAAATCAAGCAAAACAAGCTGGGTACAAGCTTTGTCAGTTGAAGTCAGATAATAGAAAAAGGTGTTGGGGAAGGATTTGCTTGTAACAATCCTTGAGCAAACGGAAGTTGATCAGATAATCCCATAGGTGTAATCTTTTCATCTTCCATCAATGCTCTTGAGGAAATATGAAGAGGACCAGCATACTATTCATCCAAAAATATTCAAATAAAGAATTTATAATTTATAAATTAATAATAATGTTTAAAAAATTTAGTTCTATAATTTTCTATATTTTAAAAGTTTTGTTTCTTTAATTTATTTCTATTGAAAATCATAGAATGTTAACCATTAATAATAAAATATATAACATCCTATTTAATACTTATTTACATATTTTATTATAAGGGTTTTCTTAAATTCACACTATTTATTCATGGTTGAGCATCTATCGGGTGCTATGCAAAGCTCTCAATTAGCTGTACGTTTGACCACCAATCACTTTCCAGACATAATAAAAAAGATTAAAACAAAAGAAAGCAAACAAATTAATTAAAAGAGATCAATATTGCTTGCTGGAAATTTAATATAAAAGGGTAATTTTACAACAAGGCTTTAATGTAATTTTTTTTAGATTGTTCCAATCTTACACAAATTATAAATAATTTTTTAAATAAAAAAATTCCAAAAGCTGATGCTTAAACAAGTGAGATTTTTTTTTACCATGGTATATTTTCATTTTAAATTTTCTAGACATAAAAAACAATTTCTACATAGTAAATTATTCCTGAAACAAAGGAGTTAAAATTTATTAAGGTGAAAATATTTTCATTACTCTTTCTAGACATTTATTTATCCCCCACCAACCATTTTATTTTCTCCTTTTTCTTCCCGGATTCACATGGTGCGCATGCAACTTGGATTAAATTGAAATAGCATTAATTGGCACTAACTAATAATATTGTATAGGCCTTCAATAGCTATGTAGTAAAGTTCTAATTTTCCTATCAACTTATCAAGCAGAAATGTCACAACAAAATAAATAAACAATAATGGTGTGGCTGTACCTTGGTGATGCTGCCAAGAAGACTATAGAGGAGGGTGGATCCTCTTACAATAACTTGATGCAGTTATTGGATGAGCTAAAATCATTGAACATATCAAGAGCACTTGAGAAAATAAATTAGATAACTGAAATGGAGGAGTGATTTCAGTGATTCAGCATGTATTGCTGATGCATTTTATAAATAAGATGGAATAACATCCAGGTGTGTATTTATTTTCCAGCTAAGTTTTATGTTAAGCTAGCTAATTATTTTGTGCACTCTTCTGATATAAGATTTTAGATTTTAACTAGCCACTTGCATGGCATATTTTGATGTTTGTGGAATGGCTAGAATCATAAAAGCAAACAATTGTTGCTAGCTAGCAGCAAGTTTGTTTGAAAGAAAATCAGTTGACTACTCTAAACCGGTGGAACATTATGTGTGTTGTGTGTGTGTGTTTCAAGCATTTTAGAAGAACAAAATTTCATGAAGCTTCTTTGTAAATATAATGGCAAAATGTATTGCTGTCAGAATAGAAATCTTGCACACTACATGGCTGAAGTGAAGGAATAAATCTTAACTTATAGTTCTATGAGGGTGAGTTTTGGCACAATAATTAGGTTGCTGCCTTGTGACTTGGAGGTCACAGGTTCAATTCATGGAAACAGTTTCCCACTTGTGAGGGTAAGGCTACATATATCTACCCTAGTAGGTGGGAGCCCTTGTTCTCTGGGCAGATCTATAGTTATATGGTAAACTATTTTAGTAATTAAATGAACAAAGGGTTAATTGAGAGAAGGTTCATATTTTGTTTAAGCTTGCAGCAAGTTTTAGAAATTAGTTTTTATAGGCCTGCACATATCTAAAATCTATAAATTAACCATTATAATGTATTACTTGGTTAGTATATTTTTATTGTCAAGAAATTTTTTTCAGTTTTGTTAAATTCTCATTATTAATTGATTTATATACAATTTTTTGCTGATTCCTACTAAGAAACATGCATAACTTATTTAATAGGGCTCAAACATATGTGTTTTTATATTGATATAGATAGTGAATCCAACCATGCACCCATGCAGATAGTGACACCTAAGATTCAAACTCATACACACCAAATAAAGAAAAGAGGTTACCTCGAAGAAGAGTTAACCCATAGATTGCTTCAAGTGTAGCCCATATCATTCTCTATAGATGCATTTGAAGTTCCTCTTTGATTGGATAAAAAAATTCTTATTTTGATCATTTGGTACTTGTAATCTATAAAAGAAATTTAGGGAGTGAAAAGTTATTCAAATAGAATTAATTGCTCTAGAGTTGAAGGACAAGTCTTAATGATCTCAAAATTTTTTTTACTGGAATAAACATTAGAGAGCACAATTTTCAATATTTTACTACTAGCAAGAGTTTACTACTACTACGAAACAGACAAACTAGTGAAAATGAAAAGTAGGTGGTCCCGAGATATATTTGAAAAACAAAAAAAATGGGACCTTAGACATATAACGAAAAATTTATAAAAGAAATAAGAAAGGAAACAACAAGCGATGTGCCCAATTCCAATACTAGCTAGTCACTGATACAATCATAAGAGCAAAGTAGACTCAACAGTTCAAAATTACTAATCAATTTCCTGATGAGATTCAACTAAGAAAAAACAATAAGCATGCATTCAATAACATATATTTTTTTTATAGAGGATTCAACAACTAATTAGTTCATACATACACCAAAACATGCCTTTTAGTAGAATTTAGATACAAAAATCAATGCAGACTGTAATTACAAGATGCACTTGCATTTCTAGACAGACCATGAGGTTGACATTTAAAGCACTCATTTTTCAGAATTCAAACTGATATGCTATAAAAATAAAAGCTTGGGCATCCATATGAATGAGAGAGATGAAACATAGAAAGTTATATGAAACCCGTAATACAAAGGGTTAATGGAAAGCTATATGGAACATTTAAAGCACTCATTATTGTCCCTGTCTAGCTATGTGAAACCCATAATTGAGTGAAAATGGAAAGCTATCAATTGAACACACCCATACAAACAGTTTTTTTGATTTATATCTAAAAATCCAAAAAAAAAGATGAAAATGAGTGAAAGTAAAAAAGAAAATAGAAAGTTATATGGATACACTCATACAAACGGTTCTTTAGATTTATATCTCCAAATCTGGAAAAAAAATTTAAAAAACCAAAATGGGAGAAGTAAATTAAAAAGAAAATGGAAAGCTATATTCCATAAAAAACCAAACCTTCATAAACATGCAAACACATATCTCCAAATCCAGAAAAAAATTAAAAAACGAAATTGAAACTAAAAAAGAAAATGGGTAAAAACCTTGCCTATAGCAAAGGCAGCTGAGTATATCCAGCACCGGTGAAGCAGAGGGCAGAAGCTTAAGATATTTTTCTATTTATCATGTTTTCATTTTCTTAAAGAGAAGAAAATTATGTGATTTTCCTTGTATCCACATGTCATCTTTTATGAAGAAGAAGAATTCAATTTAAAGATAGCTTCATGCATGGCACTCCTTAAAAGGAAGTAAAGTTCAATTTGAACTCTTCTACCTAAAGATAATATTGAATAATAGAATTCTAGAATTTTCCAGAAACTGACTTTAATTACAATATAAATTGTCCACAAGCAGTCTATACAAGTGCCATACAGACTTTACATACAAGATTATTCTTATCTTAATTCTGATGGTCCATACTACTTTTGACCATCAAAATTACTAAACCATTTTATTAAATAAGTCTATTCATCCTATAATTAAGAGAAAATTCCTCAAATCCTACTTATCATTTTTCCATATTTTTCTGATGCTTGAATTCTTCTGAATAAAGTTTCAAAGTTATTACCTTATAAAATTCATATAAATTCTATTCTAAGGTTTTCTGTCACAAAAGTATTTTGGTAATTTTGTCATCCAAGGGTACTTTCTAATTTCATCAAGCTTTCACAAAATATCTAAGGGTGTCTTGGTAGTTTGTCACTCACTCCAGGGGTATTGTTGTAATTTCCACTTCAAATTATCTAATCAAAATATCCAAGGGCATTTTGGTAATTTGTCATTTATTTCAGGGGCATTTTTGTAATTTACATTTCAAGGGTAATATGATAATTTTCATATCAAGAGAAAGGGTAATATGGTCATTCTCCTTTAAGCATTTTTTTGTAATTTCTCTTTTTATCTCTAACTAATATATTTAAATTTTTGGGATGTTACATATGGAGAAGTTCATCTCATCTTTTTGCTCTTATTTTCTTCTTCTAGAAGTGCTTCTAGAGAAGCTTACCCAAACAGGCCCAGTCTACAACAAAAAAATCTATCTAGCTTCAAAGCTGACATCACAATTATAACCAAAGACTTGTAAACAACAAAAAAATTTCTTTTCTGTTCTATCCAATTTCGGTCAACCCTCGTTTCACACATCTCCTAATGGATCCTTTTATGGCTTCATAGACAATGGATGCACACCAAAGCCTAATCACAATGTAAAGCTCTTCCCACTTCCGTCTTAACAAGTCACAACTCACAATACAGCATCATCTCGGTATTTTAAAATCCCGGAAACAGCTTAATTCTAAATCCAAAACTAGCTCAGTATTAATTATTTTAACCTTAGAAAAAATAACAGGTGATCCAGGATCATGAACTAGAAACAGGGGAAAAAGAAGTCAAATTGAATCTAATTAGCAAGGAAAAAAGCCAAACAATGAACAGCAAAACACCCACATTGCAGAGACACCTAGGTGAGAGCACAAGCAAAAAAGCCAGTTGAGATCTAACACTAGGAAACCCAACCATTGCAATATTAAAACCAGAATAAGAAAATCTGAAGCTAAGAGATTGAAATTGAGTACGAGTAAGAGCTGAAAAGGCACGCGGTAGGTAGATCCAAATCCTAATGCATCAAAAGGAGAGTAGTAGATCAAATCGAAAAAAGGGAAAGGGGTTTGGGGAATAAGGAATTACCTTGTGATCTGAGTCTGAAGCGAAGGCGGAAGAAAGGAAGAGAGAGAAAAGGAGCGAGAAGAGGAGGGATCGAGGAACAGAGTGCGAACCTTGTGGTTGGAGGATTGAGGGGCACCGTAGGAATCGAACACCGCTTGCTGCTAATGCTGAGCCACGTACGACGGATGCACGTGGTGCGTTGGCGGGACAACCGCACTGGGGGGCGGTGGCACTACCGCCATCATCGGCGGAGGAGGTGGCGGAGGTGGCTGTTGGTAGTACTGGTAAGGGAGAAGGCCCGACGGTTGGGGCTGTGAGTAGTAGGTAGCCATGTCGTCCATGGAATTCCAGAACCTTCGATGTCGGCCAGAGGCATGGGCTTACAGCATGAGAAGCTCCTTCGATGTCAATGTCGCCTGCACGGTGTCGAAGAAGCTCCTTCGATGGTGTTGGAGGGGGTGCAAGTAATTTTAGGGTTTTCAATTTAGGGACAAAATTATTAAATAAGAGGAATTTGAAATGTTGAAGACGACGACGGGTTCACTAAAAAACCGTATTTGAATTAACGCTTACTAAGAAGGTTGTCTTAGAACTGTTGCAGTTGACAACAAACAAAGACGGGTTAGCCTTAAATCGTCTTTGAAAAGTGCATTTTATTACAAAAATGCCACCGCCTGCTCAACAACGACGGTTGGTGCATAACAGATGTAGAACGCCTGTCATTAAAGGCTATTTTTGTAGTAGTGTTATTAAGGATTCATCTACTATAAAAATCTGTCTAATTTTGACATGGAACTTCTATACGGATCACAGTGTTACCAATTTATCTAACATATACCTTTAGAGGAAATGAAACAATTAGAGAAGCAACTCTATAAATATTAATTCAGGCTGGTTCTTTTCAGTTCACAAGCTAAATTTCAGGGGTCAAAACATGTCTCAAAGAGAGGATAGTTTACAAAGAAATATTAACCAAGATTGAGTAAATTCCTGCATTATGACGGCAACTTCCCTGACAAGTTGAGTGATAGGAATGGATTCCTAGATATTTCGATTATATTATTAGATATAACCTACAGTTCACAAATGCCCCAACATAGAACACCAAAATGAAACAGAAAGAACAAGAAAAAGAAGAGCATATTCTTATAGATTATAAGTAGCGCTAATTCTTATATATTTTTAATTATAACAAACTTTCATTAATAATTTTGTACCAAACCTCTCGAGAAAAAGAAAAACAAGGGAAAATCTAATCAATATATGACAATCAACATTAATAGGCAACACATCCTACAGACAATAATTACAAAATATATTGATGGAAAAGGAAATGTCTCATTAACAATATGATCGAGAATTGTAACTATTCTCTCATCAAATTAAATATTGCATGAGTTGTAAAACTCAGTTTAAGAAAGTAATAATGAGATTCTTCCATTTGATCCCACTATTCAACACTTTTTTTATATTTTTCTTACATCAATTTTCAAAATTTTGACTAGCACCACTCTCACTATAACCATTAATTCAATTGGCTGACTACGGCTAAATGATGCTTTCACTTGGCATGAGTATTAACACTGGCACGGCCTGTCATAAAAAAAATAATTAAAGAAACCATCATGAGTGGGTTCCAAAAGGCCACCTCATATCATTAAATTATTAGTCAAATAGTTTATTTTCCATTTTAAATTGTATTATACCAAAATCGGATTAGCATTATCGTGCCATGCCAAGGAAGCCTTTGTACAATTACCAATAAAACTTTTGGTTTTAATTATAAACTTCCCTTCCACTAAAGCATGGTGATTCATTATATTGTGAGACATTCATGTTTGCTACATGTAAATGTTATAAACATTTATTATTTATTAACTTTGTAATTTTAAAATATCTCTCTATCTATTTAAATTGTTATTTATATAATAATTAGATATTGTTTTTTATATAATAATTATATATATAAATAGGTTAATTAACTTAGAATTTCTTATGTTAAAATTAGGACACTAAAAACTAATAAGAACTACACATTTTAGCAACAAGCCATGACAATATTGTTTGTTGTTCATGAACTATATAGCCAGTTAGTCTTATGTTGCTAAAAAAGGACAAATGTTATACTTTTTTTTTATCTAGTTTGGTTCACAACATATATAGCCTCTCAATTTGACATGTGACAACTTCATTACGCTGCCGAATTAGCCTTGACCAGGAAAGGTGGAAGAAAACCACCTTTTTTTAGATGATTAATTAGTTAATTTCCAATTTCTTAGGCTACAATTAGGACACGAGAACTAACATGATAGCCAATTTACCTAAATTTAATCTCAATAATAGGGAGTTTAGCTACATGCTGATGTATAGTCATAAAGAAAGCTAAAATCAAAGAAAAAAAATGAAAAAAGAGAAGAAGGACCTTAATTTTTATCTTAAGTGTTAAAACAACTTAAACAACTTTAAAATAGATAAAATAAAGAGAAGAATAGAGTTTTTATCCTGCTTTGTCTTGGTTCATCTCTACTTTCTTTACGAATAAAAACCATCAACAAATCCCGAGACGACAAAAACCATCAACAAAGTAGCATATATGCTTCTTAACTTATCCTATACGAATAGCATATGCATATCACTATGATTTTCAATAATAGGTAAGACTGTTACAAGTTTTCTTTAAAACCAAGTCTCTTTAGGCTCAACACAAATTCTATGACTTGTTTCTCTAAGTAACAACGACCCAAGTATTGTTTAGTGTTTACACAAAAGTCTTTCCAAGCTCAAAACCCAAATATTCTTTTACCCATAGATTCTTTTAAGCTTAAACAGTTTTCAGTGAGAGATAATGACATAAGACTTGGCTTGATCATACATGACCTAATTGGAAACTAATGGCTAAAATATTATTAAAGCAAACGCAACACTTTATTCAAAGATTCTAGCTTCCCACACGAAAAGGGTAACTTAGCAGCCATGGTTCTAGCTCTTGCCCATTTTGAAAGAGTTGTTTCTGATTTACCAGAGTCAAAATTTGACGTGGAACAACGACTGACAGCAGCAATGTCTAAGGCCTTCTTCCACCTATAATTAAGGTTTCAAAGAAAACACTCGTTCAGGAAAAATAATTAAGCACTAATCAGGGACATACCAATTAATTGTAAACCTTGATGATTTTATAATAAAAATTATAGTTCATGTAGATTTTGTTTAAAAACACAATCCATTGAAAAATATAAATATTTTTGCAATAAATATTCTATATAGTAAAAGTGTAATCTAATCAGAAATAGTTAGATATGATAAGATTATTATATACTATCTTTTAGTGACTGTATAAAAATTAGTAAATTCAACACAAATCCCTTAGGCACTTAAAAGATCATAAACATGGATATTGAACAAACCATAGCTCCTCACAAGTAACAACACAATCTACCAGATTTCTTCTGGTCCTGTAGCTCTTGTAAACCTTCTGCAGCTTTATTGCAGCCACATCAAGCTCCTCAATGGACTTTGGTGAAAACAAGATTTCTGGTTTTTGCAACACAATTATGGGGCTATTATGTTCATTGAACGTGCCACCACCAACTTCTTCCTCAAATGAGTAATTATGTACTAATTACATAACATAACCTTAAGGATAACATGGCTGTGTAATTATTAATTTGTGTTTGATTATCTCCCTGAAATGAAGTGAAGAATTCACACAGCAATTAAAAATCATTATACATAGGATTTTAGATCAACAAACATACTCATTAAACACACCTTAATTTCTAAACTCTCATTTTCTACTCCAAATATTCAGAAATTGAATCCATTGAATTGTTTTAAAACTTCTTTTACTCAAAATATACTAACCAAAACACCATTTTTTATAAGCTCACCTACATTAATGCTCTTGTAATTCCCAGAGAAGCTTGTCATAGGTACCCTAATCGAAGAGCACCGTGTTATTCACCTTCTCCTTTTGCTTACCCTTGCTCCACTTTTATTACAACACAAATCCAACCTTGACATCAAATAGCCATACATCACGCATATCTAGCATTACCCAATTGGCAAAAAGATAATGAATTGGAATAAAAATTAGAACTTGAACTAGAAACAAGAACCTTCTTCTTCTGCTTGCCACTGCCATACTTGGCGGGCTTGGATGAAGGTGGGGGAGCCTTGTCCTTCTTTGGAGCCTGCATGTTCCATCAAATCAAATCAAAAATGCAGAAATTAGAGCATACCAACACAAACAAAATTAAAAATGGGAAGAAACTGTTCCCAAAAAAAATTCAATCCCAACAGAAATTAATCCGATCAAAGAGACAAATTATTCCCATACACCATAGAGTAAACTCAGCCGTAACAATGTACTTCTTTGCCATAATATTTCACTACATCATATCTAAAATAAAAATAAAACAAAATGGATGCTTACCAGAAGAGTATCAAATGGGATTCTTACTAAACTAGTTCAACCTGTTATCTCTCAAGCTAATATTCACAATTAATTACATCAAATAAAAACAATAATAAAATAAGCAAGACAAAAATGGAAGATAAAGGGATTTCAAAACCCAAGCAGTACAGTGGAGATGAGTAACAACAGGGAGACACCTTGCTTCATCATTCACAGCGGCGACGGAGATGCGGGCAGCACCGCGCATGACAATGGAGCAGACGAGATCTGCAATGGAAAGAACAGTGTGAGACAGAGAAGGCATACAGCGACCGCGGTGGATGAAGGGGAGACCACTGCGCACAATGACGATGCATCAGATCTGGCCACGATACTAGATCTCATCCTCAAAGCCTCCTCGATGAAGCCCAGTGCTCTGCCACAATTTTCGTGCTCTTTGGTGGTGGTAGGGTGGGAGGGTCGAGGTGGTGGAGGTTTGTTCTGGAGTGTTTAGGTTGCGGCATGACGATGGCTGGTGTTGGGTGGAGAAAGAAAAAGAAACTGAGGTTCTCGTGAAGAGAGAGAAAATTAAACGCAAATGAAAATTATTGGGTTGGGAAGAAGTGAAGCAAAATGAAAATTAAACACTATTGTGGCTGATTTTTTAAAAACCTCAATATCGGTTTCTTAAAAAACCGATGTTGTCTAGATACTTACAACATTGGTTTTCTAAAAACCAATGTTGTCTATGTTGTGAGTGCTTAAACAACATCGGTTTTCCAAAAAAATCGATGTTAAAATCCATCTGTTAACATCGGTTTTTTTAAAACCGATGTTAACAATGACATTTTATTTACAAAATTGTCACCGCGTTCTTTTTAACATCGATTTTTGAAAAACCAATGTTATATTGACGATGTTAAAAGCTATTTTTTTTAGTAGTGAAGGTGGTGTTTGCGGCTGATAGGAGGAGCAAAATGACGTGCTCGGTAGTGATGGACGGTCGAAAGCCGATAGAGGGGTCTGTGGAAACAATGGAGAGGATGGGTGAGTAAAATTTGGTGGGGAAGACAATGGAGAGGATGGGAGAGTAAAATGTTGGAAAACCTATGATGGTGGTCACCCTAGAAGTGGCCTTTGACAAAATCTATCTTTTTTAGGCTTCAATGTTCTTTTGGTCTTCTAGGTATCACAATTATGTGATTTTAGTCCTATTCATTACAATTGTGCCAATTAGGTCTAATAGGTATCACAAACATACTTTTTTGAGTCCCTCAACTTCTAATTTCACCAATTAAGATCTCTAAGTCTTACAATTGTCCAATTTCATGAAAATAATAGGAATACTTCACAACAACTAAGATGGGGGGTGAATTAGTTGAACCTTGGTATTTTAAAATCAAATTCAAATCAGAGTTTCAGGATCTTTATCGCTTTCAAAACCAAGAAACCTTTTACTCAATCAAATAGCTCAGTCCAAGAATTCAATAGATCAAGAATAAAATTTGTTGAACAATGAATATGATTCAAAGAATTAAAGATCAATGAATAAGATGAAAATGGAGATATAGAAACAATAACACAAGCAATTTATACCGGTTCACTTCAAAACCTGAAGCTACATCCAGTTTCTTCTAATTCATACTAAATTAGAGTTCCACTATTATAAAATATTCTTACAAGCTTTTACAAGAACCTCCCCTTTATCAACCCTAGATAAAGAATAGAAATATAAAACCCTATTAGACTTCTAAGGAGGAAGATTCAGACTACTCTAATCTTTATGCTAGAGAATCCTTCTCTAGTCCCAAGCTATAAGAATCCTATTACAATAGCCAAATTCAACAAACTATGTAAACAAAATTACAATCAATAAGTTAAGGAAAGAAACAACCTGATGATCCAGTGAATGACATGCATATGAATGAACAACTCAGGTTGAAATACAAAAAACAAACTCAGAACATTCTTTTTCCTTAACCTTTGAAAGAAACTTCTTGCTTTAAGAATCGCTCAAAAACCCATGAGTATTTTAGTTGATGCAAGAACTCATAGAACTCAGAAAATCACTTTGAATGTGTTTAGAAACCTTGTGTATACTCAGAATACGAATTAATCAAGTTACAAAACAAGCTGAGCCTTGGTTCTATTTATAACAAACTTTTGTAACTATCAGTAATCGATTAAACGCGCCTAATAATTGATTAAAACGCTCATGTAATCGATTAAAACAACCTTGTAATTGATTAACGTGTTCTAAAAGTTTCTAGACATGAGCAACGAGCAAAATAATCGATTATTCCGTCTTGTAATCGATTAAGATAGCAAACTTCAAATTATCAAAATACACTATATAATCGATTACGATCTTTGGTAATCGATTAAATCAGGAAACTTTATAAAATAGAATAAGCTATGTAATCGATTACAACATTTGGTAATCGATTAAGAAAGGAAGACAATTTTTTCAATTAAGCCTATGTAATCAATTACTACCTATTGATAATCGATTCTTCCAGAGAGTCTTAAAACCATGTATAGCAATGTAAGGCTTTGTAATCGATTACTATCTATTGGTAATCGATTAAAGTGTTTCAACAAAGCAGTGTATGTGAAAACAAAGGTTAAATAATCGATTATTCCGATAGGTAACCGATTAATTTGTTCTTGAAAGCTTTTCCAGCATGAACTAAGAACAAATTAATCAATTATATCTTTAATGTAATCGATTACAACAGTATAAAAGCAATTTTTTCAAAAACCTTTGAGTCAAAATAAAACCTTAATAAAGTATTAAAAGCTTTGTTTGATTTTAATGAAAACCACTTTGTTAAATCAATGAATGAATGATTGAATATATGAATGCATGGATCAATCAGATAGCTTTCCTTTTACATAAAATTCCAAGTCGTCAAGTCATGTTGAAAGCACAAAACTCTTCTTGTATAAAAGTCTTCCAAACTTCATGAAGCTCCCCCTGTATCCAACATTTCAGACATTAGGTATATATATTATTTTATATTTGTATATGTAAACAAGTTCGATTTTGGTCTATTAAACGTAGAGACTAAAATACGTAATTGTTATACCTAAGAAATTCACCAAAATATGAAAAAGATTAAAATTGCACAATTGTGATACCTTGAATTAAAAGTGAAAATTAATCTTTCTTTTAATTAAGACTTAAGTAAGTGATATATTATATATGAATTAAAAATAAAATAAAAGAAACCGCAGCCTTAGAAAAATTGACCAAATTTTAAATTTTTTGTTTTTAAAACATATTGTGATTAGGAAAGGTGTTAAAATAAATAAATAAAGGAAACTGCAGCCCAGAATCCAAGTGTTTAGTCATGTTCCTTCTTGTATTGCTCATTTGATTATTAATGAAATGTTTGAGTTTGTTTCTGTCAAAAAACAAAAAGGAAGGTGTTTGACGAAGTTAATAAAAAAGTATTTGAGTTTATGAAAATAATTTAATTCTTTATAATTTCATCATTTATTTTATTTTTTTATGAAATTTTTTATACATTATTTATTAATTTATAAATGAATCTATAACAAATCCAAATAGTTGGTATGCTATGTAAGGTCTTGTAGTGTTCACATGAAAAAGACTGATTTATTTATTAGTTGAATCCATATGTTCGATTTTCATTGTGTGCAAAATTTCTTTGGACCTGCGGCATTTACAAACCATGAATTGGTCTATCAGGGAAGACAAGAAAAAATAAATCTATAAAATAAATTTTCATGTAATAAAAATATACTATAATAAATAAATATTCAATGAATTTATATATTTATCCAAACTCACCTTCATTCTGTTTGCCTGATATTTCTTTATTTTTAAAAGTTTATCCAATTCACCTTAATACGTATTCCAATGCTGGAGTTTCTGAAAACCAAATTGTTCAATCTCAAATCGTATCCGTTTAGTATTAAATAATAGTCAGTTGGGGCTGCTATTCAAAACGTTACGTAATCCTGTATAATTAAGTAGATATATATTCCACAACCGTGAATTCGACCCTGTATAATCTCTTTACTCACTTGGGGCTGCTATTCAAAACTTTTAATTATATTATTAATGCAACATATTTTTTTTTACTCGACATGGTAGTCTAATCTATGCATAAACACAGTTGCAGAAGTTTATTGTTAGAGAAGCTGGAGTGAGGTGTTGTGATCAAGAAAAGGGTTATCTAAAAACTCTAACTTGTGTGAACCAGTTATAGAATATAAATAAGCAATTGGACTATTTTATGAAAAGTCATTATTTAATATTTAAAGCAATAGATTAACCGTTTTAGAATTTAATTTGTGATCTATGAATATATCAATATATTATATACCAATATTTTTAGTAGGAACTTTTGTATGATTTAAAAAAAAAAAATCCTTTGATACTAACACATAATAATATATCTTCTCATTTCATATTTATTTTTTAAATACTAATATTAAGGACGAACTCATTTATTTTTTTTTTGAAAAAAAAAATAATAATATTGGCATGATTTAATTGCTTGAACCTTCAATGATATATTAATTGATTTTAGCAATTCATGTAAAACACCTAAATTAGTATGAAGGGAAAAATAAAAAATGATTAAAAACTTCAAAACATAAAAATCAATCATGGGCAATCAAATTTAATATTTTTTTAAAAAAGTCTTTTTATACCAACCTATTTAGTAGGAAATCTGGTATGATTTAAACAAAAATCCTTTTATACTACCTCATAACAGTATATCTTCTAGGCAAAAAGAACCTAAATAATACTTTTTTAATTAAAAATTATCAATTTGGGACTGTTTGAAAATTTATTACACGTATGGGACAGGGAGTCATGCCCATTTTGGGCATGACGCCCTCCTATATAAGCTGCAATTTTTCACTTTTTCATCATTTTTACTGTTGCCCTTCTTTCTAAAAGTTTTCAAAGCACACCTCTGTTAGGTTTTGAGTGATTTATCTCTGCACCGAAGCTTTGCATACAAGTAAGTTAATTTATTAATTATGAGTATTATTTAATATATTATATTATTGAATTATAAATTTGTTAGACCCATATTATTTATTTAGTTTTGTAGATAACTGTTAGGTATTAGTTTCTAGGATTTAGTTTAGTTTAAGTAAATTTACTTAGTGTTTAGGATACTTTTTTAGGGTTTAGTTTAGGGTTTAGGATTTTAGGTGATCTCTGCGAACAAGTAATTTATTTCATTAATTATGCATATTATTTAGTATGTTATATTATTGAATTATAAATTTGTTAGACCCATATTATTTATTTAGTTTTGTAGATAACTGTTAGGTATTAGGATATATGGTTTAGTTTAATTTAGGGATTAGGCTTTAGTTATTAATTACAATTATTTTACTAATTTTGGTTAGTTAATATTAGGGTTGAAGGGTTAGGGAATTTAGGTTTAATTTAGGATTTTAAGGTTTAGGATTTAGTTGTTAACTTAAAATTATTTTACTAATTTTGGTTAGTTAAGATTAGGGTTGAAGGGTTAGGGAATATAGGGTTTAGTTTAGGATTTTAGGGTTTACGATTTAGTTGTTAAATTAAAAATATTTTACTATTGTTACTTAGTGTTTAGGATTAAGGTTAGGGATTAGGATGATATTATTTCCCTACGGGTTTAGGTTTTAAATATAATTTGAAATTATTTATGTGATTTATTTGTTATGTAAATTAATAAGAAGTTATTTAAATTAGTAATTATTATATTGTTTTATTTATATTAAGATAGTCTCATAGATGGTTGATTCATCATCTTCAGCGTCTTCACGGTCTGGATCTGATGATCTATGTTGTGCCTACCCCATATAAGTGGGGGGTTTTACGGATGCGTACCCGACGAACTTATGTTTCACAGACTGTGTGGAATGAGGACAGATGTCAAGTGTTAAAGACGCGACGTGGAAAAATCACAGGGGGGCCAAACTGTGACGATATTCCTACAATCGTTGCGACGATGTTAGGATAGGCTGGATTCCTACATGTCGAACGCATGCAACATATCTAGGTATAAATTTTGTAATTGAAGAATAGTACATACAAAGTGATTCCTATAAATGTTTTCATTTATAAGTATGCATACACATTGATTATTTTAAACTTGACCTTAGATCGATGATGCACTGATCAGTGCTCTGGTTGAGAGGTGGAGACCAGAGACGCATACGTTTCACATGCCGCAGGGAGAGATGACAACCATGTTGGAAAACGTGGCTGGTATCTGAGGTTTAGGCACTGACGGCAATGTCGTGACCAGAGTGGGCCACCGTCATCGAGGAGGTCTTTGGTCATTCTACTCTTGAGGGTGGATTAAGAGGAGGATTCCTGCGCATGTCTTACTTTGATAGTAATTATGCACATTGGGCTGAGGTAGGTAGGGATCTGGTAGAAGTCATGCGGTTTTCGAAGGCGCACATTGCGCGTATCATAGAAGCATGTCTACTAAGCGACAGATCCGGCGGAAGCACTGTCGGCTATCACTATGTCCCTTTGTTGGATGGAGACATGGCAGACATAGGTAGGTATAGCTGGGATTTCGATGTCCTTGCAAATTTGTTTAGACAAATATACAAGTGTACAGATGCAGATAGAAGTGACATAGGTGGGTGTCACGTGCTTCTCCAAATATGGGCGTGGCCTAGATTCCCACCCATTGCTCCAGCTATACCTCAGCCTACTCACCAGGAATGGCATTACGACCACAGGTATGTGTTCTTATTTTCTATTATTAACTTGGTATTAATGAGTCTTATAAGTAGTCTAATGTCATTTATTTTCAAATTAGGTTTAATGCTTTAGGCAAGTTCCGTGGACACGAGCTTCTCTCGTATCAACTAGTATTAGATTCCTTTGCTCCGGATGAGGTACGTGTTGTTATTTATAAGAGTTTTGGTCGGTTGACTTGGATAATTTGCATTTTTTTGTAATCATCGTTCTTTCCTAATTGTGTGTTGACTTGTTTTGTCCAAGTGGTTTGGCAACCATATGCAGGCTATCACTTCCTTGGTGCATTTGAGCACGAGCGACTGTTATGGATGGCTACTACGCCAACTGACTGGGTTGTTGTCACCAAACCATGAGTATATGGTTTGGTTCAGGGAGAATGGTAAACGATACGTGATGAAGAAGGTTGCCAAGATGGGCCTTGGTATAAGTGTTGTTTATACTTAATTTGTAAACTAATATTCATTTTCATGGCGTCATTGTCTGGACTAATGAATTTGTTTTGTAATTTGTAGTTTGATGGCCTGGAGATGTTGTACTATACGAATGGCAGTCACGAGTGGTTGGGAGTCAGCATGGACTACTTGCACGAGGAGATGGGTCCCATTATGTCCATGTTTCGACACAACTATCGCTTGGAGGAGCCATGCCCACATGCACCCCCAACACAGCTTTAGAATGACCCACAGGTGTATGTGGATGTTCCCCGTGGGAGACGTGAGGGACATGGACTAGAGCGTCGCCAGAAAGCCATGCACCATGTTCCTGAGGCCATAGGAGCTCCCAGGGCACACATTGATGGTTGCTATAGACCTCCAACGGTTGGACCTACATACGGCAATTAGCCTTTCTATTACCAATCACGTCAACATCAATCCACACAGCAAGGGGACATGGGGTATCAGGTGTTCAATGGGGAGAGTGACATGCCTCCACCGGCTGACTCCTAGTCACAACATGTGTGTTATGCGACTACGTTGGCCATAGCATCAGCGAAGTGTGGGACAAGCATTGACGTTTCTGGTATGGAGTGGAGTACTGAGGATATTATCAACCTGTGTTCTCAGGTTGATTATACTCCGATCGGTTGTGGGGATTGGCCAACACATGTACACTATGGCACCCCACCTCCTGATTATCCCCGCCCATAATCGCCAGATCGAGAAAGTTTGTACCCACATGCAAATGTAGATCCTTCTCAAGCTGGCCCATCTCAGGCATGCCCTTCTCTGGCAGGCCCTTCTCGTGCAGGCTCTTCTCGGCTCCGTGGTAGATGGAGGTTGCCCGATCGTCAAGCACGTCATCAGCAGTAGCCACCTGAGTCATAGTTTTTATCTTTTTTAGTTACGTTAGTGTTTGTTGTATTTTTTATTGTTTGTAATGGACTTTATCTGATATTAAGACATTTACAACAACATTTTCATGTAACAAAAACACACACACACACAATTCAAACAATGGGCTGTTACAACATTCGATGTAATTGAACAAATACGTCGTCACTTAAGACCCCTAAATAAGGCGTGTGGGACACGTCCAACAAATAGGGCGGGACTGAACACACCCAAAAAGGGTGTGACTGATCACCCCAACAAATAGGGCGTGACTGAAGACGCCCAAATTGGGCATCACAGAAAGGGGTGTCACGCCTACATTTGCGCGTCATTGACCCTTATTTAAGGCAGACAGTGCCACACAACATACCTCCACAAATGAAATTCAACCTGTACAATATGGCATTCTTAAGAGAAACAAGCAGTCAGACCATTGCTAACTCAAAATTAGCATTCATTTTTCCAAATGGATCGATTGAACACAATGAAACAGGTGTTTTTTTTAATGTCCTACTCCAATACCAATGCGGGTTCCTAATGATTGTTCTTTTCAGACACTCAAGACTAGGATGCACAACACCCTTCTGCTAACCAATGACTAGTTTGTGGATGAAATCTACTACCGACAGCCATTCCTAGATGTAGGTCAACAATATTTTTTTCATTCTTTGCAACTCATAAATGATGATGATGTTAATGTGCAATGAGCAATACCCATGTGTTGGCCTTATAGAATTAGTATGTACCATCAACAGAACACCCGATGGTATACTCAACCTACTTCGATCCACCATCGTCCCAATACATGATGCAATGCTATATTACAACGGCAAGTGGAGCATACCATGACAAGGCGATTTTGTGGGTTATTCATTCACTGGAACAAATCTATTAAGGTTTGAAATTCTTTCAGCATGCAACATTGAAACACTAAAGGATGTAATCAAGCAAGTTGCGCCTGTTGGGGTTCCCCCTTATGGAATTCACAACTCACAGGTGGTAAGAAAATTGTTTTTTCGGCAGTTAGCCCATTACACTTATTCAGACAACACAATCGAATATCACATAAAAGAGTTGATAACCGATGCAGACGTGTTGAAGGTGTTAGCAGAATTCAACTACTAGAAACATTTTTGTCCAATACACATCTTAGCTGTTTTTAGCAAGCCCGTTGCCCAAATGGAAGAAGACATGTTTGCTACACAACATATGTGAAACTGCTAACTAGTGTTGTTATTTTCGTATGCCGTTATTGTTATTGTTATTGTTATTTTATTTGCATTTTATTAAGTAGTGTTTATTAAATGTGGTTATTTTAATTGTAATTGCTATTTCAAGTGATGTCGTTATTGTATTTTTCAATTGACAAAACATGAAAGGCTCAAAATATTTTAAACAAATTTGTAATTCCTTAAAATGAAATACATTAACATCCAACTACTTAAACAAACATCATTAAAAAATCATGAAACACCACGACGATCAGGACAATTGCTTAGATTATGTCCAACAAGCTTGCAAATTCCGCATCTGGGGCGTCTTTGAGTAGTTTTGACTTCGTCCATCTCGTTACGTATTCTAGTGGGCTTTGGACGACCCTTTCCAGTAACATTTTTCTGTCTGATATGATAACTAGATCATCACTTGGTGGAATAGCACCTTCATTACCAATTAGCTGCCATGGGAATAAGTAAGCCTGCACCAAATTACTTATCAGGAAGACATCATCCACATACTGAAAAGGATTCTGACGAACATGTAAAGCAGCAGCTGCAACGTGACTACATGGGTATTTGAAGGCCTTAAACTTGCCACATTGGCAAAAACGCTTTCCAAGGTTGACTGAATATGTGTTATCGCAGCCCTTCTGCACCTCAAATTGTGTTCGATCAAGATTATATGTGCGTATGTGGTGGCCTGTAGCAACGGACTGATTATGCCTCTTAGCATCAACCACATTTTTTGCAATACCACGTTGATGGATCAACTTGTGAAATAACCGCCTGACCCCTTGTTACAAAATATTCCACCAATCTGCTGTACGTGTGCTTCACCAGAGCAGTGATAGGCATGTTTCTTGCTCCTTTCAACACCCTGTTGACTGATTCAGACAAGTTTGTTGTCATATGGCCAAATCTCCTCCCTTCTACGTCATATGCATGTGTCCAATTTTCCTTGGGGATGCTATCAATCCATTCTGCAACCTCTAGACTGCTATCACGAAATCTTGCTAACGCGACCTCAAAAGCAATGACACCGGGAGTATAATCTGCAAAACAATCATAGCATTAACACTATTTAAGTCATTGATATATCCATTAAATATATCCAAAATACTTGTTAACTGTACATAAATTCATCAAGGCCTTCTTCAACCGTTGATTTCTAAACTTTTGATTAAAATTACTAGCAATATGACGAAGGCAAAACACGTGATGAGCATATATAAGGTGATTGCCAACCAGGATGATTCGCCACAGCAGATAGTATGCTCCAATGCCTATCTGAAATGAGACATATGTTTTGCCTTAGTGCAACTTGGAAACGAATGTTAGCAAAGAAGTATGCCCAGGCTTCCAAGGTCTCCCCATCAACTATAGCAAATGTCAGTGGCAGACATTCATTATTACCATCCTTAGTCATGGCGATCAACAATTTTCCAGTATACTTCCCATACAAATGAGTGTTATCAATCTGAATCATTGGTTTGTAAAAATTAAATGTCTCACAACACTGTCTGAAAGTCCAGAAAATGTGATGAAACACACGATTTCCCCGCACCAGTCGATGTGCCACAAAATAATCATTCGTTTGAATATCATTAAATGAACCTGGTGAAAAACGAAGCATGTAGGCACACCACCGGGGCAAAAATGCATATGATTCTTCCCAATTCTCGTAAATCACGCTGGTTTAATAACCCTAACCCTCCATGGGCAACCCTCGTTATGAGCAATGCACCTCATGCTAAACTTGTTAGGTTTGCTCTCAACCACATATGCTTCTTGATGCTCCTTCATGAGGATCCGCTTACATGCAATTTGTGCGTCCTTTTTGGAGGCAAATTCCTGTTTAACAAACAAAGCATCCCCTAATTGCCATGGACCCTGCACTGACCCGGAATCGGAATCGGAACCGGTAAAAGATTCTTCTTTGCTTGGATGACTCCAATCAATATATGTGTAATGAGAAATTCCATCCCAAAAAGGAGTGATCTCAGCACCTTCAAATACAAAATCAGTTGAATAAATATTCCGGCTTTGTCCTGTCCGACTTCCAAACCAAAAAAGTATCTCATCAGGCTAAGATCAGTCATTTCGAATTCTTTTGACATTCTTTTCTTGAACTCTTGTGCCATTTCTTCACTGTTCTCCATAAAGATCAAGTCATCAACATATAAAGCTACAAGCAACAAATCATCTCTGTTTTTCTTAACATAGAGGGAATGCTCATAAGGACACTGTTCAAAACCATCCTCCTTGAAGTATACATCAACGCTAGTATTCCAAGCCCTCGGTGCCTGTTTTAGTCCATACAAAGCTTTCTTTCATCCTAACACTTTCTTTTCTTCTCCGACTTTCAAGTATCCAGGGGGTTGTTCGAGATACATTTCCTCTTCAAGTACACCATTCAGAAACGCCGACTTGACATCCATTTGGTAAATCATCCATCCAAACTACGCTACTTGTGAGATCAATAGTCTGATTGTCTCCATTCTTGCAATGGGTGTGAACACTTCGTCATAGTCTATTCCTGCCTTTTGTTTATACCTCTTTGCTACCAGTCGGGCTTTATATCGTTCTACCTTTCCCTCAGTATTCATTTTTTTCTTATAAACCCATTTAACTCCAATGGGCTGACTTCCTTTTGGCAGCTTGATCAACTCCCAAGTATCATTCCGTTCAATGGCCTTGATTTCTTCATTCATGGCAGTTTGCCATTTTTCATCTCGGATTGCCTCTTCGAATGTTATTTCTTCATAATTTCTTGCCGGGATCCAACTTGGTGATTTGCCTTCCTTCTCTTCTTGTTGAGTAAGCGTCTGTCCGGGATCTAAGATGACCTCGAATGAAGTGCTCCAGTTCCATTCATCTTCTTCATTAACTTTCACATCTCGGCTTATTATTACTTTCTTGGTGCCGGGATTCAACAACTTGTATCCCTTTGTCTTTTCGTCATATCCAATGAAAATAAATTTTCTGCTCTTGTCTTCCTACTTGGTTCTTTGCTGATCAGGGACGTGTGCATAAGCAACACTTCCGAAGACTCTGAAATGGCCTACTGATGGCTTCTGACCCGTCCATGCTTCCTGTGGGGTTTTTCCATTCAGACTGGAATGCAGACAGCGATTATGCACATATGCAACACACAGTACGGCCTCCCCCCAAAACTCCTTAGGCATTTTCTTCGTTTTTAACATTGATTTTACCATGTCAAGAATGGTACGGTTTTTCCTCTCAGCTACTCCATTTTGTTGTGGTGAGTACGGTGCAGTTAAGAACCTTCTTATCCCATGCTCCTCACAATACCTTTTAAATGCAATTGATGTGTACTCCCCACCTCGGTCAGAACGGGTCGACTTGATTCGCCTTCCAGTTGCATTTTCTATCATCATCTTAAAACTCTTGAATACTTCAAGCACTTTGGATTTTTCTTCCAACAAATACACCCAAGTTTTACTACTAAAGTCGTCTATAAATGAGACAAAATACCTTTTTCCACTGAGAGACCTTGTAGAGATGGGTCCACACAAGTCGATATGAATTAGTTCTAGTGGTTGTTGAGATCTGTATTTGGCCGTCTTTTGAAATGGACTCCTAGTGTAACGACCTAAAAATCATGCTAGATATTATTAATATTATTATTATTAGGATTAAATATTTTAAGAAGTGTATGTTATTATTAATTCTAAAAACATATAACTTACAAAAGAGTTGAAACTAGTATATTATAGGTAACCACAGTCTTTGTTACAAAAGTCATTATTGAACAAGTACAAGCTTTTCCAAACAAAAGTCTACTTCATTTTTCTTCATTTCCACACCATCACTGACTTAGGTCATCTAAAAAAAATGAAACAAATCTAGTGAGAAATAAAAATTTCTCAGTAGGCAAGGCTAAACCACCGAACATGTTAATACGTTAGTAAATCATTAATATATTCAAACAAATTCATTAAAATAAATATGCAAACTATATGAATGTATGAAATGAACTATCCCAGGGTGCAAATAGCCTCTACATATCGTACTGTATGTAGCTACACCTCGTACTGGATGTAGACATTGTGATCGTCTTACGCAAACATGTATGAAGTTTGCCATGTATCTGCACCTAGGTACTACATATCGTACTGTATGTAGTATCAAGTTCTGTTTCACAAAATCTCGTACTGGACTTGGAAACATGAATCAACCTATCATCATATCAATATCATTTCATAATAAAATCCATAAGTAAAATACATATCCCTTATGAAAAATATTTTCATCATAGCATCATACGTACCATAAGTATGGTTAAACCACTATACCTTAATCAATTAAGATCATTACCAACTTAGGCATGACCAGAGAATATCCTCAACTACAGAAAAATTATGTTAAAAATCTAACTAATAATCCACAATATATCTTTCAAATAATTTCTAATCTCTTTAAATTTTCACAATAAAAGATTTGATCCTAGTATGCATCTTTATTCTCTTTTCACCTACCACCTCACTACTTAATCCTCAAAATTGAATCATTCTAGTATTTGAACCATTTATCTACATACCATTCATCTTCTACTTCTAAAAATTAATTCAAAACATTTCCATAAAAATATAAACAAACAACCCTAATATCATCAAAATCACCTTCAAAAGATCATCTAATGGGCTTCCATACATCACTAATATTTATGCTTATAAATCATCACCTATCTTATGGCTTAAATCAACATATTCTCATCAAAGAATATCCTTGAAATAACATGAAATTCAAGCCTAAATGATAACCATAAATCTACCTAATAAAGCATATGAATTAATCCAAACCATTGATTAACTAGAGATTTAAGCTTAGCCTACCTCAAGTGAGTTTGAGTCTTGAAAATAGAATGGAATAATGGCTGCCTTCTTTGGGAAGTCCTCTAAGAGATGAAGCCTTGATATCCTTCTTCTAAACTTGTCAAACTCTTCCTAAGGTTGTTATCTTTACACGAAATTTCTTCAAGGTGGTGGGGTTTCTTTTCCTACTTGATTCAAGCTTTAAAAGGAAAGATGAAAGTGAAATGAAAGTGATATGGGGGAGAGGATTCACGTGAATGGGGTAGGAGGGATGCCTTGAGAATGGTTTGCACTTAAGGTCCCCCTTCTCCCTTTACATAGTGTTTAGAAAATAATTTAATATTCAAGGACATTTTTGTCCTTCCTAACTTAATTACCTTCATTTAGTTCCATTCTAACTAAATTACCTTCATTTAGTTTCATCCTAACTTAATTACTTCTTATTCCTTTAGATCTTAACTAAGTTCATTATGATTCCTTTACTTTATTAAAAAAAATCTTCAAGATTCATTATGTTGCTTACAAGTGTCATTACACTTGTCTTCATCATAATCCTTCCTTTACAAGTGTCCACTTACTTGGCATTTCTTGAAGTTTCTTCCACCCCTTGTCTAATTCATGAAGATTCTCCTATCTTCTACATGGTTCACGTGAAGGCTAGATAAATGGAGAGAGATTTTTGCTTCATTTTCATGTTGCTTGTATCCAAGCCATACAAGTGTCCTACCACTTGTATTCATCATGGAGCTTGCCTTTACAAGTGGTTTTCATGAAACTTCTCCTCTTTTCCACACAATTCCACGTGATCTTCAAGCTTAAGGGGAAAGGAAGACAATTTTTGCTTCTTTGAATGCTACATGTGTCATTTTTGATGATGAATAAAAATCTAATTCTAATTATGGTTTTCCATATGGCATTTTCTTGTAGAAAGTCAAGTTTGATTTGAATTCTCCTATCTAAAGATAATATTAAATGATAGAATTCTAGAGATTCCCAGAAATTGATTTTAATGACAATTTAAATTACTCAAAGCTATATATACAAATTATTGCATAAACCTTACATACTAGGCTGCTTTTATCTAAATTTTGATTGGTCCATACTACTTTTGACCATCAAAATTACTAAACTATTTTATTAAATAGGTCTATACATCCTACAATCAAAAGAAAATCCCATAGATTTTATTTATCATTTTTCCATATTTTTCTGATGCTTGAATTCTCATGAATAAAGTTTCAAAGTCATCACCGTATAAAATTCATAGAAATTTTATTTTGAGGCTTTCTGTCACAAAATATTTTGATACTTAATCAGCTAAGTGTATTCTATAATTTCATCTAGTTTCTACAAAATTTCTAAAGATATTTGGGCATTTCTGGCCTAAGGGCATTTTAGTAATTTTGCCATTCATCTTAGGGGTATTTTTGTCATTTCTAAAATGTCCAAGGGTATTTTTGTAATTTCTATTTTAACCAAAAATATCCAAGTATTATCACACTTCCATAATTCAATTATAATTATAAATTCAAGATATAATTTTGAGGATGTTACACCTAGCATGCTTGCTTAGCACACATTCTTCACAAAATCTCTTTTCATAGTTCAAACTCGGCAACCCATCCTTCATTTTCTTGTTCATCATCTCAGCCAAGCCTCCCTAGTGATGATGCCCAAACCGGCGATGCCACAAGGATACTTCATCACTCATCTCAATTTGCAAACAGTCGACCTCAGCCTTTGACATCAAACTTTGAAGTATCTCCAAACGAAACATGTCCGGCTTCTATTTGTCTCAGATTACTGAACAAATGCTTATTTCTACACATATGATTGCTTTGCAAAATGTCCGACTCGACCACAGTTGTAACATCTGTTCGAGTTGCAATCTCTCGAGTAATGTCCATACTTTCTGCATTTAAAACATTCTACATTCGATTGATTTGAATGTCGACCTCTTCCACGACCTCGGCCTTGCCAATTCTGCCAACTTGATTCAGCCTGCTCCTTATTCCTTCCTTCTTGACCTCGGCCTCTATCACCTCGGTCATGTCCACGTCCACCTCAGCCACGACCTCTATCTCGGAAATTGTGAGAATAGAGCACATTCTTGTCTTTGATTGAAACTTTTGTCTGGAGTGCTTGCTCCAGTGACTCTTCTTTCTTCTTTTTCTTTCTTTGTTCATGTGCCTCCAAGGAACCAGCAAGTTTGTCAACGGTGAGCGTTGCTAGGTCCTTTGACTCCTCATTGCATATACAACATTCTCAATGTCGTCAGTGAGAGACCTTAGAATTTTCTCCACCACTCTGGCATCAGACAACACCTCTCCATTTCTGTTTAGTTGATTTTCCATGGTCTGGACCCGGGTGATGAAATCGGATACCCCTTCTTCTTCCTTCATTCTCATTCCTTCCAACTCTCCACGGAGAGTTTGAAGTCGAACCTGTCTAACTCGATCGGCTCCCTTGTAGACATTTGCAAGAATGTCCCACGCCTCCTTTGAAGTTGTTGCACCAGCGATCTTCTCAAACCCGGAATCATCAACAGCTCGAAATAACATGTACAACGCCCCTTTGTCTTTCAACCTCGTCTCCTTCAATGTCTTGTTCTGCGTCGCTGTATATCCTGCTATGGATGTTGGTTCCTTGAAACCACCATGGACAACCTCCCAACTATCATGGGCTCCCAAAAGAGCTTTCATCTGGATACTCCAGTTTTCGTAATTAGCCTTTGTAAAATGGGGTAGTGGCAGACTACTACTTGGCCCACTCTCCATTTTCTCATGCTTTGATACCAATTTGTGGTATCACAGGTCCTCACACACACTGGTGCACTCACACAAACACTCAACAATTTCTCTGGTAGAATACTTCTATGTATTTAGATAATGGTCTGCCAAGCCACCCATTGGCCTTTTACATGAGATGTTATTTATAAGTAATAACAAGTGAGAGCAACTTAAAGACATGACTCTTCACTTGAGTAACTCTTCACCTAGGGACATGACTCTTCACATGAGTAACTTCTTTACCTAGGGACATGACTCTTCACATATCTAATTTATTATTATTAAAGTTTAATCCAACAAAAACTATCTCCAAAGTCTGATAAGTGATATTACTACACAAAAACTCTAAATTTACTGTGCATTTTTTTTATCATAAATGCTTCATATTTCCATGAAAACCTCCTATATATGGTTTCTATATGGGCATAGACCATAAAAAATTGTCTTTTCTTTTCTACATACCATTTTATTACTTTCTCAATTTTCTGATTTCTGACTTAGTGTAGGTGTGTGAAGAAAGATATCACGGATATTAGAGGCGTGAACGGTGGTAATTAAAAATATCATCTATGTCTTGGAATTTTTATATCACAAGTAATTGTTGAAGATAGGATTTAATTTGTTGATAGAATTTAGTTTGTTGAAATATTGTTGTAAATTGGATAGGATTGATTTGTTTAGTTGTTTAGATTTATAGAATTTATTACCTATTTTTAAGTTAGTACTGTTATTGATACTTGTATAAATACCTCAGTTAAAGAGGAGAGTATCAATGAAGAGAGATGTATATTTCCAGGATTAGAATTTTAACATGGTATCAGATGAATTTTTTTTCTAATCCTCGGAAGCCATAATCCTCATCTATGTTAGTGATTTTTTTTCTGACCCGTTTTATTTACACATATATGTTTTTTTCTTCCTTGAATTTCTTTACCCATATCCGTGGTTTACCATTAATCCACACTCGTATCCGCTTCAATTTTTTATTCTTTTCTTTCTCAAACCCGTATCCATCTCTTTCATCTATTCGACACCCCACCAGAAACCACAGTCCCCACTACCTCTCCATCCACATCTTTCGCCGTTCCACCTTCAAATATAGTCATCCAACAAGAGACATCTTCCTTTTCCATCTCCGTCGTTCTTGACGGCTCTAATTATTCCTTATGGTCCCAGCTTCTTGACATGTGCATCGGTGACAAGAACAAGTCAGGGTTCCTCACCGGTGTGACACTGAAACCATCCCTCAATGATCCCTCATATGACACCTGGGTCACCAACAACAAACGGGTGAAAAGCTGGTTAATCGACTCCATGACCGCTCCGTTGATGCAAAGATTCATCCGGTTAGAAACAGCCCATGAAATCTGGGAGGCCACCAAGCAAACCTTCTATGATGGTTCAGATGAAACACGCTTATTTGAACTTCACCAATGGTCCTTCTCCTATAAAAGGAACGGACGCCTCCTTTCGGTGTACTACAATGATATTCTCTCCATCTTTTAGGAGATTGATCATCGGATGTCTTCTTCTACCACTTCCGTCACTGAGGTTGTTCACATGCAATCATCCATGGCTCGCATGCGTGTGTATATTTTTTTGAGTGGATTGGACTTTGATTTTGATCAAGTCAGAGGAGAAATCCTAAGCAAAGACCCAATGTTAGATCTTGAGAACACCTATGCCTTCATCCGTCGTGAACAACAACAGCGGGTTCCGATGGGACGATCGTATTCTTCACCTGATTCCTCTGCCTTACTGTCTCATTTCCTCGTCCCTCTGCTGCTTCTCATGGTCAGAAACACCGCAAGGAGGCACCCTCTGGAAAGATCTTCCAATGTACTCACTGTGGTGATTCTGATCATTCAAAGAACAGGTGTTATGAAATAATTGGGTTTCCCGATTGGTGGCATTTCACCAAAAGTCCTCCTCGCAAGGCTGTTTCTAAATCTCTCCTCTCTTTCGATGGTGACTCTTACTCCTCTCCTCAGGCAAATACTATCTATGAAGGAGTATTAGGTAATTCTCTTGCTCTCTCTACCCACTCTAGAAATTTATCTTGGATAATTGATACTGGTGCATCAAACCATATGACTCATGATGCTTCTGTTTTGACTGAATTTTTGCCTTGTGATAAATCTTCTGTTACTATTGCAAATGGCACCATTGCTAAAATTATGGGTCAAGGAATTTTTTTTATCACCCACCATTACCCTGCACTTTGTATTGTTGTCCCTTCTCTTGAGTTTAATCTATTGTCTGTGAGCAAATTGACTTTCGAACTTCATTGTGAAGTATTGTTTTACCCAACGTTTTGTGTGTTTCAGGACCTCCAAACAAAAATGATTCTTGGCTATGGTGTTAGAAAGAACAACCTCTATTTTTTTGAAGCCCCTTATAGTGCATCGGACATAAAGTATAGGGCAGCTATTTTTCATAATTCTGAAAATAAACATCCTACATTATAGCTTTGGCATAGGAGATTAGGACACCCTTCTTTTTCGTATCTGAATAAATTGTTTCCTCATTTATTTTCGAATTGTAATCCTTCTAAATTTCATTGTTCTACTTGTGAAATGGCTAAAAGCCATCGTATGCCTTTTTATCCTAGTTCAAATAAAAGTGAAATTCCCTTTCAAGTTATTCATTCTAATGTATAGGGACCAACTCGTGTGTCTTCTTTTTCGAATACTTTTTATTATGTTTCTTTTATTGATGAATGCACTAGAACGATGTGGATCTCTTTACTGAAAAACAAAAATGAGGTGTTTTTTTGTATTTCAAAATTTTCATAATATGATTGCCACTCAATTTAAAACTGCCATCCAAATTATGCAATCTGACAATGGACTTGAATATAAAAATAAAGCATTTTTTGATTTTTTAAATTCTAAAGGGATCAAACCTCAAAGCTCTTGTGCATATACACCTCAGCAAAATGATTTGGCTGAGAGAAAAAATAGGCAATTATTAGAAGTCACTCGAGCTTTTTTATTTGACATGAATGTACCCTCTCACTATTGGGGGGAAGCTGTTCTTTCTGCAGCTTATGTTCTCAATCGGACCCCCTCTAGTTCTTTAAAGTTTCTAACTTCTCAACAGAAACTTGAAACTTTTTTTTCAATTCCTTATGTTATGAATCTGGAACCTTAAATTTTTAGTTGCACTGCATTTGCTCATATCCCAAAAGTTCTACGTACCAAACTTGATCCTTGTGCTAAGAAATGTATATTTGTGGGCTACTCTGATTTGCAAAAGAGCTACAACTGTTTTGATCCTAAAACCCACAAGATGTATGTCACACTTGAAGTCTATTTTAATGAATCCGAAGCTTACTATTCAGGGGGAGTTTCCTCTTCTTCTTCTCAGGGGGAGATACCTAATACTCGAGAAGAAGAATTCTGGTTTTCTACTTCTATTCCTATCCATTCCTCTACATATACTAATGCTCTTCAAAATCCTACTTTACATGAAACACCAAATATATCCCACATACCTGAGACCCTGTCCTTGGAAATATCTTAAACATATTCTGAATCTGGTGCCACTGAAACCACTTCTGCCCAAAATACAGATCATCCAATCCCACCTGCTATTGAAGTCATTTCTGTCCAGAATACAGATCCTTTACCTTCGGATATTACACATATTAAACGATCAGAGAGGGCAAACAAAGGAGAATATCAACGAAGAGAGATGTATATTTCCAGGATTAGAATTTTAACAGTAATGATGTCCATGTATCTGTTGTAAGACAAACTCTCCCACAGTTCTTGGAAAGGAATTTCTTCAACTTTTCTTTCTCCTCATCCTATAATATATAAATCTCATGCGTTAATGTAGCACGTGATAGGGCACTGGATTATGGTCACAAGACAATGAGATACTTGATAAATATTTCATTCTCCACAAACAGAAATATCAGCTTGGCTATCACAAATTGCTTTTTCACAAGTTCCATTTGGTACATATCTTGGTCAAATTTTAAAAACCTTGGTGAAGAGCGAACACCACCACCTAGTTGCCCTTCTACAATTTGTGATGAGGAAGCATTTAAAGTTTTCCATTTTGTACTTTATCTGAACTATCATCGCATCTCGATAAATGATTCTGCATAGCACTTGAACCAACCTTAAACTTAATTAGGGTACCACAATACTTGCATGTTGCCTTATGATCTTCCTCAGGATTTTCAATAAAATTCTCACACACTACCAATTTTTCCTGCTTTGATGTTGCTTTTGAATGACTTGGTAATAGAGCTCTTGTGGTAGAGGCATATGGGGCATTAACAATTGAATGTTTTGCTGCCTCTGGCAAAGAAGAATTCATATGTTTAAAGCTATAAGAGCCTGAAGTTTGACACAAAAAAGAAAAGAAGTTTAGATTAATTCCCATTTACAACATAAGATACATATAGATTTAATATTTTCCATGGCAGCAATCAACAATGACTCATACCTTCATACAAACCACATTCATATTCAGGTTTCAGCTACACCTTTATGACTGCCTGTTATGCTCAACTACTATATGGTTGGTTGAGTGCTAAAATCAAAAAAATTAATTTCTGGATCGATTTAAGAAGAAACCAATGTTAAATCGAAAAAACTAATTTCAGCATTGATTTAAAAAATATAATACTTGTGTTCTTATGTATAAGACCCAAGTTTGAAATAATATTTATTGTTTTTTAAAATATTCAATCAATAATGTTTCCTACATTAATAATTTTTAGATTAGCAGTATCTTCATTAAAAGAAGATAAAACATTGGCAAACCATTAGAAGAGAAAGAAGTATTAAAGATAAGGATACTTTTGAAAATGATTATAAATTTAAGACAATTTAGTGCTATCAACTAAAATAAATTTCAAAATAAAAATAATAATTCAGAATCAAAAATTAAAATATTTTTTTATTAAAGTCATAGTGAATATTTTAAAATATCTAATACAACGAAAATATTCACAGACAAAGCAGTGACAAACTTTCTCCTTCCTGGATCACCATTGAAACACTTTAAATGATACAAAAAAGAAAAATAATAAAACAATAAAATAGTCTATCACATGATACAAAAATTCCTTATATTACTACATATTTTTAATAAACCATTTATAAAGTACGTTAAGTAAACAAGACAAACGTAAATTTTTTTACCACAAAGGCCACCAGCAAAACGCCTTGGATATTGCTTTTACTATTCCAATGAAGTCCTACAAATACATGACTTTAGTTATGCTGAGCATAAACGTAAAATAGTGATCTGAACTAATATTTCTAGAGCTATCAAAATTTTCATGGTGTGAGAACTAGATCTATTAGATAGTAGTACATGTTTTATCTTATAGGAAAAAAATGATAAGGGCACAATATAATGACCAAGCCTAAAAAAAATTAAAATAAAAAATAAAAATAATGGCACAATATAATGACCAGAGTGGCGCCAGTGGCGCGGGAAGCATGCCCAGGCCACTGTTTTTCCGCAACAGAACGGCGCCATTGGCGCTTGACGCGCACCAGGGTCACTTAAGTGACCCATTTCTCACTGTTTCTCCACAAAAACACATCATCTTCTTGCTTTCTCCATTTTCTCCATTGCCAAGCGAGAACCCAAAACCCTTCGCATCCAACTTGAGAGTTGAAGGGTAATCACCCAATAAGCTAGATTCCAACCTTAGTTCTTTTTGAGAACCATCAGACGGGGAGATCATTTTCTCCAAGGACCTTCACAAAGTTTCAATTTTGAGGGGAAAGAAGGCGTCTTAAGGACGTTCAAGCTTGGAGAAGCCGTCCTCTAGCCTTCCTTGACGTTTTAGAGGTAAGAAACACAAGTTTTATCGATTATTTGAGAATTTGTATTTGAGATGAATAGTGACCCATTTGAGTTAGAGCTGGAATTAGGCTTGGGTCCTTTGGAAAAGTATGCTTAGGAGGTTGTTGTGATGAAGGTTTAACCTTGAGATATAAATTTTATGGATTTTGAAATTGGGTTATGAGGAATGTATGTGTAGGAAGAATGTTGGTTAAATTGACGATATTATGGTATGTATGGGCCTTGGTGTCTTCCCAAGATGTGTTTAGGAGATTACATAAACGGTGAAAAAGTGTTGAAGTAACCATTTTAGCCACCTTGATAATTATCAAAATGCGGCATGGATAAAGCATTGAACTCTTTGAATTGGTTTATAAAGAGTCATAGGGAGACTCTAGGGCCTTGGTTGGGCCAAGATAGATCCTATTGGGGGTCTGTAAGTCACCAATTAGGTGAGTAGTCCTTATAACTTGGAAAAAGAGTAAAAATGGGTTAAAATGGAAAAGAATAGTGTTTCCTTTCATGCAACGGTTGAGAACCGTTTATTGATTGCTTGTATGCCTTTATGTAGGCGTGAAACAGAGGATATTGGTGCTTGTGACTACAAGGCAGAGAAAGCCAGTGTAGCACTTAGAGCAGGTAAGCTCTTTGTTCTTGGGAGTTTTTCCTTTGACTGTGTTCCACCATACTCCAAGGGAGTGATGGTTATTATATGTCATGATGCATGTGGTATTGAAATTATGTGTTACTGCCTTTTAATTGAGAACATGTATATGATGTACACTGTGATGATATGTTGTATGATTGATGAGATTCTCTAGCCAGTAGAATATACTAAATATGGACTTCCTTTGGAGCCAGAGTATCGTGGAATAACTCCATGTGGTTAATTGACATAAAAACCTGAGAGAATGTGCACTTAAGTGGTTGATCTTCTCTTGGAACTGCCATATACGTCTGAGTAAAGTCCTGAGAGAATGTGCCCTTAAGTGATTGATCTTTTCTTAGGCAATGTTATATATGTTGTATATATATATGCTATATCTGTGTTGCATGCCTGATGTTGGTAGCGCCTAACGGAATGACATATGTGTTGTGATATACATGTGATGTATTTTATGAGAGTCATGGTGGCTAGATTATGTGATGTCAATTTTGATGCTATATGTCATGGAAGTGAACAAGGGGGAGGAGAGGCCTCCAAGAACCCTGAGTTTACTAAGATTGTATCTTACCCCGTTTGGGGATTATATTTTGCAGGCGATGCTCAGCAAGTGAATGGTGGATCCCAGGGCAAGAGGCCCGAGTAGGGATATGGTTCTATGTGAACCTTAGGCATATTATTTTGAGTGCATGTTGGCTCATTATTTTGTTATGCCTATAATTTTTTACCCCTGAGGGGAAGATGCATAGTTGATGTACATTGTTGTCGATTTTGAGAGATATTGATGTATGTTGAGAGGACAGGGTATGGGATACCTTAATTTGTACAACCATTGTTGAGTTACATTTAATGAGATATATGCATATGGCTTATTTGGTCCTCTAGTTGTATGATGTGAGTGTTTACCATACATAATGTAATGATGGTATTGTTGTTGACGTATGATGGTGCCATTTTGTTATTTGCTTCCAAATTAATTAATTATCTTTAATTAATTGTTGCATTTAACGACCATAATTAAATGTTAATGAACCGGATGCATACGGGGCGTTACACACAACATAAGAAATCAAAAGTCGTAACTGAACACAAATTTCAAGATCACAAATTAACCAACTTTCTTGCCTGTGACTTTGCAGCAAAGTCCATTTCCTTAATATTCTTACTCAACTTGAGCCAAAGACATAAAAAAAGGCTTAACTACTTTCAAAAGACTTGTTAATCCTATATCAACAACATATAAAATCAATAGATTCAAAAACCCTCAAAAATAGAGTTCATGATACACACAAATCAATTCGAATTTAAACTAATACAATGCCTATATCAACAACACATAAAACTAATCTAAATACACACATGCCTATATAAAATCAACCAATACAATGCTACACCTATTAAATTTGTTGTGGCATGTAAAATACCCAAATCAAAACTTAAACTAAGAGAACCAAGATTTTTCAATTTACAATTACAATTTCAAGGACTAAATTGGTGATTCATTATAAAAAGTAGTTGAAAGTGTATATATAATTCATGCTCAAATTTTACTTACATGTGCAATTTAAACTTTTAGTAGACAGAAATTAATGGTGCTATTTTCAATACTAGAGGACCAATAGTACAATTAAGAATTTTTGTGTCCTATATCTTTTGTGGGCATTAAATAGGTTGTTAGGTGTCTAACACTTATTTTTTAATAAGAATATGATTCCTACTCATTCCTTGACCATTGATCACAAAAGCGCCTAAATAAATTGAATACCTCTTAAGGATATCCTTTATATACAGTAGCAATTACTTGATATCATGGAAGCTCATACACAAGTGTATACGTCAAGAATAAGAACTTTCACTTGATCTTTCCTCTTATTTGAGTCATTAAAGAGCGCATGAATCAAGTGGAGATCCTACCCTTCTTTAAATAGATAGGTAACCTATTATCCAACCATCATGGATATTATGCTCATTAGACCTTACACAAAAACTCAGCACCCTTGCCTTTTGGGGTTTGACCCAATAAAGATATAAACACATGGTAATTCCTTGACCCCAAATTGTATCACTTAATTAAACATAGAGCTCAAAAGAAAAAACATATTAGGTTGCATATTCAACCCATATTTTAATTAAACAAAATACACCTATCAGTAGAAGGTCAAACAAAGAAAATTCTAACATCTCGGACCTTAAAATGACTGCTTCACATCTATAGATACTAAGAAGTTCTCTATTCCAAACATGCATTTCCTTTCCTTGTTATTGTATTATTTCATAACATCACTTAAAGTCTTACTAACTTAAACATACGAACATGTATGGTCTCATTCTTAGTTGAAGTAAATCATTACGACCTCGTCAATATAGACGGGGAGGGGGAAAACTACTCTTCCACCATATAAAAGGGGGAGATTACTTTAAACTAACTCAATCAAACAAATATGAACTCATTCTCATTTGTAATTAAGAACGATTTAATATATACATAAGAAGAAAAATTTAAACAATACTAGACAGTCTTAGCAGCCTAAAGTCACCTTATCAAGAAGATGTGTATGTACTGAAAAATAAGAAAAATGTTTGATTATATAAATAAAAAACCAATAATAATAACTATGCTTTTATTTCCTTAACAATTAAATTAAATATGATTCTTGAAAGTGAGTTTAATAAACATGGATACATCAATCATGTACTCAATGATCATAAATTAACAATGGGAATCAAATGCAATTCATTTTTCCTCCCGATAGCCAATCCGAAGTGTTCATCCATATTCATTTCCTCAGGTTTCATCTTGTTTGGGAGTTCCCAGTTGAAGTGATACAGTAGTAGAGCTAGTGGAAGCATAATGCTAGCTAAACCCAATGTCATGCCTGGACATATTCTTCTTCCTCCCCCAAATGGGAGATAGTTAAAGTTATTCCCTTTAAAATCGATAGAACTACCCTCAAACCTTTCAGGGACAAACCTGTCAGCATCAGTCCAATATTGGGGATCTTTACAAATTGCATATGCATTTACCATAACTTTAGTTTTTGCAGGTATTTCATAGCCATCAATGATGGTTGGTTGAGAGCATTCTCTAGGGAGCAATAAAGGAGTAGGTGGGTGTACCCTGAATGTCTCTTTGATCACCAACTTCAAATAAGTAAGTTGCTCTATATCACTTTCATGAATTATTTCCTTTTCTCTAAAAGCTTGTCTCAATTCAGCTTGTGCTTTCTCCCTCACACTTGGATTTCTCATCATTTCTGCCATAGCCCACTCTAGTGTTGATGCTGAAGTATCAGTTCCAGCAGCAAATATATCCTAGTGAAACAAATAAAATATCATTATACAAAGTTGGGTAAAATGAAAGAGAAATTACATTTATATAACAAAATTGGACAACTTTTTTAATAGAAAAGGAGATTAGAAGAAAAGGAAGAAAAAAATAAGATAAAGTAATTAGTAAAATGAGAGGATTAAAGAGATTAATGTTATAAAAAGAGATGTTAGTGTGAAAAAACATACATCAAAAACAAGAAATATAATAGAAGTGTTGAGGCATTTACTTACCAATATCAAAGCTTTGATGTTGTTAGTCGTCATTTGGATGTCCAGAGTGTCATCTTGTTGGATTCTGAGAAGAAGATCAATAAAATCTTGGTCCTCTAGTTTAGCTCCATCTTCTTTTGCAATTTTGTTCTTTTCTTGATGCTCTCTGATGATGTTTTCCAGGACCTTGTCAACCTGCTTGTGCAACTTCTTCAATCTGGTCATCTTTCCAGTTAGGAAATATAAGAATGGAATTGACGGAAAGACATCAGCAAGGTCGAATCCTCCCCCGGATTCTACGATTTTTCGGATCAAAGACACAACAAACTCATCTTGATCCTTGCATATGCCACCAAATGCTACCCTGGAAATAGAGGCACATATCAATGAGAAAATTCTACTGGTGAGATTGATTGGCAAACCAGCAGATTCGCGAATGGAGTCGATAAACTTTGCTGCCTCGTCTTCTCTAATGGAAGCAAAAGACTGAACTCTTTTGGCGCTCAGAAGCTCCGTGGCACACATTTTCCTCATTTGTCTCCAGTGATCACCATATGGAGCAAAAGCAATGCCCAATCCCCCATAGGATATCATTTGACCAAAAACAAGATGGGGTCT
>PYAF01002828.1:80034-92764 GCA_007407185.1 Glycine tomentella | reverse complement strand
ATTTTTGGCAAGATCTCTGAGAGCATGGTGTGGAAGTGAACCTGCTTCTGCTAGTTGATGCAGGTTCCCTATGATGGGTAGTTTCTTTGGTCCTGGTGGAAGTTTCTGAGAGACACTACTTTTGTAACATTTTGCAAGCCAATGCAATACAAAGAACAAGCCAATAATCCACAGGTAGCTTTGAGCTTCCATGGCTTTCTAGTTTCTAACTAGTCTATAGAGTTAATTAGCTCTCAAGTTGTGAGCACCCAAAAGCTCTCAAGTATGTTTGTATTGTTTGCATAGGGCTTGTTCCTATTTATAGAATCTTGAATCACCAAGGTCAACAATTTATCCATTTGTTTTTAGAAGATGCATTTTTGGGGCGTTGAATGACTTGCAGTTACAGTTATTTTACACGGAATATATTGACGTACTTCATTAGGATGTCATCGTTACTCTTTTTATATTGTGTAATATTATTGTACGTAGATGTATAAATGCCACTTGGGCAGCAATAGTTAATGTGGTCGTGAAAACCTTGACCGTTGAAAGCCATAATTGCCGTTGCACATGCACACTAAAAGCCATAATTGCGGTTGCACATGCACACTAAGTCAAATAGAAGTTGTCGTTGCACTCTAATTGCGGTTGGGCACTAAGTCAAAGTATCTAACTGGGCGGTATTTGGTTATTTTCACAACAATTTATCATTATATCCTTAAAAGAAAAACAATTTCTCCTTATTTATCTCCTTTATTTCACTTTATACTGATTTGATCCTTCAAATGTAAATTGGAAGTTATGTTTTATGTCCAAAGAATTAACCGTATTAAAACAATTAATAGAATTCGTTCGTGAGGTGATCAGTTCAATATTGAAATTACAAACTATAAATTACAGATTTTATTCAAGCATCTATGACTCGTTCTTCAAGCTTGCAAGTGTATTGACTATATATTGAGGGTTCTTTTTTTTTAGTTTTTTATCTTTCTGTCAGGGGAGTTTCATTAGGTCCCATGTCAACCCTCTAACATGGCAACTATAAAATATTAGTTACGTAAGGTTAGTTCATTCAAGTTTTTTTTCTTCTTGAATCTAGTTGGTGACACTTTTGTATAGTATCCTTCTTTTCACGGTAATACGAAATGATGAATAAATTAAGAGGTTTTTGTTTTCTTACAAGGGCGATTAAATTGAATGAGTTTATGATAAATTAAATATTATAATTTTAATTTTATTTTGTGAGTTGTACTTCATACTTACAACTTAACTTATATCATAAAAAATAGATAAATTGTATTTATCAAATACAATTTATGTATTTTTATAATTAAAAATAGGCTTAAATATATAGTTTTTGTAGTGCTTGTTTTTGAATTTTGGTTCTGTATGTTTTTTTTTTTCATTTTTAGTGCGTACAAATATATATGTTTGCAATTTTAGTATGTGGAGAGGGTCAAGCGTGGGTCAGATTGGAACATAATAAATATAATATACTCAACAAAAAGAAAATTAAGATAATGAATGAATCTTTAAAGATAAAATTGACCAAGATTTAAAGCAACCATCTCAAGAGTTACATCAAAAAAGAATATAAACACACTTGAAATAATTGTGGCCCGTTATCATCAAACCTAGCAACTAGCAGGGACACTCCAAAAGGCCTAAGACCACAATTAGGACCAAAACATATATGTCAAAATTTAAAAAAAAAATAGAGTAAAATGGAAAGTAAACGTAGTTGGGTGTATACATAAATAATCACGGATCAAACTAAGTTCAGTGCATTTGGTTAGCTGCTTATTAAGGATTTATCTACTATAAAAATCTGTCTTATTTTGACATGGAACTTCTATACGGATCACAATGTTACCAATTTATCTAAGATATACCTTTAGAGGAAAATGAAACAATTAGAGAAACAACTCTATAAATATTAATTCAGGCTGGTTCTTTTCAGTTCACAAGCTAAATTTCAGGAGTCAAAATATGTCTCAAAGAGAGTATAGTTTACAAAGAAATATTAACCAAGATTAAGTAAATTCCTGCATTACAACGACAACTTCCCTGACAAGTTGAGTGACAGGAATCGATTCCTACATATTTCAATTATATTATTAGATATAACCTACAGTTCACAAATGCCCCAACATAGAACACCAAAATGAAACAAAAAGAACTAGAAAAAGAAGAGCATATTCTTATAGATTATAAGTAGTGCTATTTCTTATATATTTTTAATTATAACAAACTTTCATTAATAATTAAGTACCAAAACTCTCAAGAAAAAGAAAAACAAGGGAAAATCTAATCAATATATGACAATCAACACTAACAGGCAACACATCCTACAGACAAGAATTACAAAATTCATTGATGGAAAAGGAAATGTCTCATTAACAATATGATCGAGAATTTTAACTATTCTCTCATGAAATTAAATACTGCATGAGTTGTAAAACTCAGTTTAAGAAAGCAATAATGAGATTCTTCCATTTGATCCCACTATTCAACACTTTTTTTATATTTTTCTTACATCAATTTTCAAAATTTTGACTAGCACCACTCTCACTATAACCATTAATTCAATTGGATGACTACGGCTAAATGATGCTTTCACTTGGGCATGAGTAATAACACTGGCACGGCCTGTCATAAAAAAAAATAATTAAAGCAACCATCATGAGTGGGTTCCAAAAGGCCACCTCATATCATTAAATTATTAGTCAAGTAGTTTATTTTCCATTTTAAATTGTATTACACCAAAATCAGCTTAGCTTTATCGTACCATGCCAAGGAAGCCTTTGTATAATTACCAATAAAACTTTTGGTTTTAATTATAAACTTCCTTTCCACTAAAGCATGGTGATTCATTATATTGTAAGACATTCACATTTGCTACATGTAAATGTTATAAACATTTATTATTTATTGACTTTGTAATTTTAAATATCTCTCTATCAATTTAAATTGTTATTTATATAATAATTAGATATTGTTTTTATATAATAATATATATAAATAGGTTAATTAACTTAGAATTTCTTATGTTAAAATTAGGACACTAAAAACTAATAAGAACCACACATTTTAGCAACAAGCCATGACAATATTGTTTGTTGTTCATGAACTATATAGCCAGTTAGTCTTATGTTGCTAAAAAAGGACAAATGTTATACTTTTTTTTTATCTAGTTTGGTTCACAACATATATAGCCTCTCAATTTGGCATGTGACAACTTCATTACGCTGCCGAATTAGCCTTGACCAGGAAAGGTGAAAGAAAACCACCTTTTTTTAGATGATTAATTAGTTAATTTCCAATTTCTTAGGCTACAATTAGGACACGAGAACTAACATGATAGCCATTTTACCTAAATTTAATCTCAATAATAGGGAGTTTAGCTACATATTGATGTATAGTCATAAAGAAAGCTAAAATCAAAGAAAAATGAAAAAAGAGAAGAAGGATCTTAATTTTTATCTTAAGTGTTAAAACAACTTAAACAACTTTAAAATAGATAAAATAAAGAGAAGAACATAGTTTTTATCCTGCTTTGTCTTAGTTCATCCCTACTTTCTTTACGAATAAAAACTATCAACAAATCCCGAGACAACAAAAACCATCAACAAAGTAGCATACATGCATCTTAACTTATCCTATACGAATAGCATATGCATATCACTATGATTTTCAATAATAGGTAAGACTGTTACAAGTTTTCTTTAACACCAAGTCTTTTTAGGCTAAACACAAATTCTATGACTTGTTTCTCTAAGTAACAATGACCCAAGTATTGTTTAGTGTTTACACAAAAGTCTTTCCAAGCTCAAAACCCAAGTATTCCTTTACCTATTGCTTCTTTTAAGCTTAAATAGTTTTCAGTGAGAGATAATGACATAAGACTTGGCTTGATCATACATGGCCTAATTGGAAACTAATGGCTAAAATATTATTAAAGCAAATGCAACACTTTATTCAAAGATTCTAGCTTCCCACACGAAAAGGGTACCTTAGCAGCCATGGTCCTAGCTCTTGCCCATTTTGAAAGAGCTGTTTCTGATTTACCAGAGTCAAAATTTGACGTGGAACAACGACTAACAGCAGCAATGTCTAAGGCCTTCTTCCACCTGTAATTAAGGATTTAAAGAAAACACTCGTTCAGGAAAAAAAATTAAGCACTAATCAGGGACAGACCAATTAATTGTAAACCTTGATGATTTTATAATAAAAATTATAGTTCATGTAGATTTTGTTTAAAAAGACAATCCATTGAAAAATATAATTATTTTCACAATAAATATTCTATATGGTAAAAGTGTAATCTAATCAGAAATAGTTAGATATGATAAGATTATTACTATCTTTTAGTGACTGTATAAAAATTAGTAAATCCCTTAGGCACTTAAAAAAGATCATAAACATGGATATTGAACAAGCCATAGCTCCTCACAAACAACAACACAATCTACCAGATTTCTTCTGGTCCTGTAGCTCTTGTAAACCTTCTGTAGCTTTATTGCAGCCATATCAAGCTCCTCAATGGACTTTGGTGAAAACAAGATTTCTGGTTTTTGCAACACAATTATCGAGCTATTATTTTCATTGAACATGCCACCACCAACTTCTTCCTCAAAGGTGTAATTATGTACTAATTACATAACATAACCTTAAGGATAACATGGTTGTGTAATTATTAATTTATGTTTGATTATCTCCCTCAAATGAAGTGAAGAATTCACACAGCAATTAAAAATCATTATACGGAGGATTTCAGATCAATAAACATACTCATTAAACACACCTTAATTTCTAAACTCTCATTGAGGAGTGTTTAGGTTGCAACATGATGGTGGCTGGTTTTGGGTGGAGAAAGAAAAAGAAACAGAGGGTCTCGTGAAGAGAGAGAAGATTAAACGTAAATGAAAATTATTGGGTTGGGAAGAAGTAAAGCGAAATGAAAATTAAACACTATTGTGGCTGATTTTTTAAAAACCTCAACATCGGTTTCTTAAAAAACCGATGTTGTCTAGATACTTACAACATCGGTTTTCTAAAAACCAATGTTTTCTATGTTGTGAGTGCTTAAACAACACCAATTTTCCAAAAAACCCAATGTTAAAATCCTTCTGTTAACATCGATTTTTTAAAAATCGATGTTAACAATGACATTTTATTTACAAAAATGCCACCGCGTTCTTTTTAACATTGGTTTTTGACCCACCGGTGTATGTGGATGCTCCCTGTGGGAGACATGAGGGACATGGACTAGTGCGTCGCCAGAAAGCCATGCCCCATGTTCCTGAGCCCATAAGAGCTCCCAGGGCACACATTGATGGTTGCTATAGGCCTCTATTGATTGGACCTACATACGACAGTCAGCTTTTCTATTACCAATCATGTTAGCATCAATCCACACAGCAGGGGGACATGGGGTATCAGGGGTTCAGTTGCCAGAGTGACATGCCTTCACCGGCAGACTCCCAGTCACAACATATGTATTATGCGACTACGTTGGCAACGACATCAGCGGAGTGTGGGATAAGCAGTGACGCTCCTGGTATGGCGTGGAGTGCTGAGGATATTAACAACCTGTGGTCTCAGGTTGATTATACTCCGGCCGGTTGTGGGGATTGGCCAGCACATGCACACTATGGCACCCCACCTCCTGATTATCCCCGCCCATCATCGCCAGATCGAGAAACTCCATACCCACCTGCAGATGTAGATCCTTCTCAAGTTGGCCCGTCTTAGGCAGGCTCTTCTCCGCTCTGTGGTAGATGGAGGTTGCCCGATCATCAAGCGCGTCATCAGCAGTGGCCACCTAAGTCATAGTTTTTTTCTTTTTTAGTTAACGTGTTTGTTGTATTTTTTATTGTTTGTAATGGACTTTATCTGATATTAAGGAATTTACAACAACATTTTCGTGTAACAAAAACAAACACACACACACACACAATTCAAACAATGGGCAGTTACAACATTCGATGTAACTGAACAAATACGTCGTCACTTAAGACCCCCAAATAAGGCGTGGTGGGACACGCCCAACAAATAGGGCGGGACTGAACACGCCCAAAAAGGGTGTGACTGATCACCCCAACAAATAGGGCGTGAATGAAGACGTCCAACTTAGGTGTCACAGAAAGGGGTGTCACGCCTACATTTGCATGTCATTGACCCCTATTTAAGGCAGACAGTCCCACACAACATACCTCCACAAACAAAATTCAACCTGTACAATATGGCATTCTTAGGAGAAACAAGCAGTCAGACCATTGCTAACACAAAATTAGCATTCATTTTTCCAAATGGATCGATTGAACACAATGAAACAAGTGTTTTTTTTAATGTCCTACTCCAATACCAATGCGGGTTCCTAATGATTGTTCTTTTGAGACATTCTAGACTAGGATGCACAACACTTTTCTGCTAACCAATGACCAGTTTGTGGATGAAATCCACTACCGACAGCCATTCCTAGATGTAGGTCAGCAATATTTTTTTCATTCTCTGCAACTCACAAATGATGATGATGTTTGCACAATGTTAATGTGCAATGAGCAATACCCGTGTGTTGGCCCTATAGAATTAGTATGTACCATCAATAGAACACCCGATGGTATACTCAGCCTACTTCGATCCACCATTGTCCCAACACATGATGCAATGCTATATTACAACCGCAAGTGGAATATACCACGACAAGGCGGTTTTGTGGGTTATTCATTCACTGGAACAAATCCAATAAGGATTGAAATTCCTTCAGCATGCAACATTGAAACACTGAAGGATGTAATCAAGCAAGTTGCGCCTGTTGGGGTTCCCTCTTATGGAATTCACAACTCACAGGTGGTAAGAAAATTGTTTTTTCGACAGCCAGCCCATTATGCTTATTCAGACAACACAATCAAATATCACATAAAAGAGTTGATAACCGATGCAGACGTGTTGAAGGTGTTAGCAGAATTCAACTACTAGAAACGTTTTTGTCCAATACACATGTTAGCTGTTTTTAGCAAGCTCATTGCCAGAATGGAAGAATACATGTCCGCTACACAACATATGTGAAGCTGCTAACTAGTGTTATTATTTTCGTATGCCGTTATTGTTATTGTTATTTTATTTGTATTTTATTAAGTAGTGTTTCTTTAGTGTGGTTATTTTAATTGTTGTTGTTATTTCAAGTGATGTCGTTATTGTATTTTTCAATTGACAAAACATGAAAGGCTCAAAATATTTTAAACAAATTTGTAATTCCTTAAAATGAAATACATTAACATACAACTACTTAAACAATCACGAAACACCACGACGATCAAGACAAGTGCTTCGATTATGTCAAACAAGCTTGCAAATTCCGCATCTGGGGCGTCTTTGAGTAGTTTCGACTTCGTCCATCTCGTTACGTATTCTAGTGGCCTTTGGATGACCCTTACCATGCAACATTTCTCTGTCTAATATGATAACTGGATCGTCACTTGGTGGAATAGCACCTTCATTACCAATTGGTTGCCATGGAATGAGTAAGCCTGCACCAAATTACTTATCAGGAAGACATCATCCACATACTGAAAAGGATTTTGACGAACATGTAAAGCAGCAGCTGCGGCGTGACTACATGGCTATTTGAAGGCCTTAAACTTGCCACATTGGCAAAAATGCTCTCCAAGGTTGATTGAATATGTGTTATCGTAGCCCTCCTGCACCTCAAATTGTGTTCGATCAAGATTATATGTGCGTACGCGGTGGCCTGTAGTAACGGACTGATTATGCCTCACAGCATCAACCATATTTTTGCAATATCGTGTTGAAGGATCAACTTGTGAAATAGCCGCCTGACCCCTTGTTACAAAATATTCAACCAATCTACTGTACGTGTGCTTCACCAGAGCAGTGATAGGCATGTTTCTTACTCCTTTCAACATCCTCTTGACTGATTTAGACAAGTTTGTTGTCATATGGCCAAATCTCCTCCCTTCTACATCATATGCACATGTCCACTTTTCCTAGGGGATGCTATCAATCCATTCTGCAACCTCGAGACAAGTTTGTTGTCATATGGCAGACATTCATTATTGCCATCCTGAGTCATGGCGATCAACAATTTTCCAGTATACTTCCCATACAAATGAGTGCCATCAATTTGAATCATTGGTTTGCAAATATTAAATGCCTCGCAACACTGTCTGAAAGTCCAAAAAATGCAATGAAACGCACATTTTCCCCACTCCAGTCGATGTGCCACAAAATAATCATTCGTCTGAATATCATAAAAAAAACCTGGTGAAAAATGAAGCATGTAGGCACACCACCGGGGCAAAAATGCATATGATTCTTCCCAATTCCAGTAAATCACACTGGTTTAATAACCCTAACCCTCCATGGGCAACCCTAGTTATGAGCAATACACCTCATGCAAAACTTGTTAGGTTTGCTCTCAACCACATATGCTTCTTGATGCTCCTTCATGAGGTTCCGCTTACATGCAATTTGTGCGTCCTTTTTGGAGCCAAATTCCTATTTAACAAACAAAGCATCCCCTAATTGCCATGGACCCTGCACTGACCTGGAACTAGAACCGGTAAAAGATTCTTCTTCGCTTGGATGACTCCAATCAATATATGTGTAATGAGGAATTCCATCCCAAAAAGGAGTGATCTCAACACCTTCAAATACAAAATCAGTTGAATAAATATATCATGCACACTAAAATACTATAACATAAACATAGACAAATTTTAGACCACCTCATCATTCAATTCAGTCATGTTACATACCTTCAACAGGTTATTCTAATTGTGTACATCCTACGTCTGAATCATGACGGATTTCAGACGACCCGACATCAATGTCTGCTTGGAATCCAGTCGCATACACACCAGCATCGTCATCATTATTCGACACACTAGCATCTTCCTCAAGAAGACGATCTTCCATTGCAATGTTTTCATCATCGTCATCCTCTTCATCGTCATCCATAACCTAAGTTGGATCATGTGAATCTTCCGCAGACACGTTTACAAATGGAGCAGCATATGATGATGTAGGCATAGAAGAATTCAAAGGAACTGACCTGATGGGTAATACATCATCTACTACAGCAAAGTCCACAAACAACTCTATAAAATCTCGGTTTTGCAGCTTGAAAAAAATTGTCCATTAGCAATTCTATGTCTTCATCATCCACAAGTTGAAAACCCATGTATTGTTCACGTCGCCATAATCTTCCCGTAACCAAAGATATACATTGGTTGTCTTGTAGAAATAATTTTTGTCGTATCTTCTGATGTAATTCACCCAATGTTGAGCTTCGCTTAATATATGTCTTCCTTTTCTCCCCTTCAAAAACAACACCCTGTTACCCTTCAAATTTTCTTCCATTAAAAAATAACACAACACGGACAAACTCCTCACCACCTGAACTCATTTCTTCCACTCAACAAAAACAAAAACTTCTTGGCAGAGCTTCGTTGTAGAAATTAATTTCAAAAAATTGTGTTACAATATGTTATTACCATTACCCACAAAAAAATAAATTCATAAAACAATATAAACGACATTGTTCCGGTAACAAAAAAAATAAAAATAAAACACACATTCATATAGATACTTTAACAACCCTAAACACTAAAACCCTAAAAACTATACCATAGACCCTAACCCTTAGACCCTTAAACCTTAAACCATAAACCCTTAAACCCTAAAACACTAAACCCTAAAGGGTGAACAAGCCATTTATTGAAAGACTTTTATGAAAGAAATAAGCTTCAATCCATAGTTGCAAACACTGAGAGGCTTGTAGAGCATACCAATGCATTAATACCAGAATTCATTTAAAGGGTGTACAGGCCATTTACTGTAAATGACAATCAAGATGAAGGTGAAGATGACCCTGAATATGAAGGTGACGAGGAGTCACCAAGTGAACCATAGTGATTCATCACTAAACCTGTAGACCCTCAACCCTAAACCATAAACTAAAATAAACCCTGCACCCTAATACATCACATTTTTCATCAAAACTAAACCATAAACCCTAACCCTTAGACCCTTAAACCTTAAATCGTCAACCCTTACACCCTTACACCTTAAACCCTATACATTAAACAAAAAAATCCTCTACCCTAAAACGTAAACCGTACGCGTACAGTCTAAACCCTACACCAAACTACATCTGAAACCCTAATACATAACACTTTAATACAAAACTAATCTACACCCTAACCCTTAAACCCTACCCTGAACTAAATAAATTTTAAAAAATACTTTTCATTTAACAAACAAACCCTACACCCAAACACAATAAACTGTAACCCGTAAACCCTATGCCCTACACCGTAGACCCTCAGCACCGAACCCTAAACCTAAATCGTTCACCCTAAGCCCTAAACTAAACTAAACCCTGCACCCTAATACCTAACATTTTCTACAAAACCAAACCATAAACACTAACAATTTCACATGCCACTAAAAATTTCATAATATAATATATTAAATAATACTCATAATTAATAAATTAACTGACTTGTTGACAGAGCTTCGCTGCATACCAAACTCATACAACACTTCAGAAGCTTTTAGAGAGAAGGTGAGACATTAAAAGTGACGAAAACGTAAAAGAATGCAGCGTAGAAAAGAGGGAGTCATGCCCAAAATAGGCATGACTGGTCACGCCCAAATTAGGTGTGACTACCCCACTAGTCACGCCTAATCTGGCCGTGACCATTCATGCCATTTTGGGCATGACACCGTGCCCAAGATGTGTAATTAGTTTTCAAACAGTCCCAAATTGGTAATTTTTAAATAAAAAAGTATTATTTAGGTTCTTTTACCATATCTTCTCATTTAATATATTTTTTAAAAAATAAAATAAAGGGCAAACTCATTTACTTTAAAAAAAAGGTTGATACGATTTATTTAATGAAAACTACCATAATATATTATTTAATTTAAGCAATTGATATATTAAAAGATAAACTAAAGTAATTAAGGTAAACAAATAATGCTGATGAGTGTAAGAGAGCTTTACACAGACAACCAATCACATTCTTGTATTTTGTCACATCATACAATATTTTTTAATTAAATAAAAACTAATTAAAATCATAAACCACATTCTCTGCATTTTAAACTAATTAAAAATGGTAAAGCATGATACACACATATCATTCCAATTTTCAACTTTTAGTATATGAGACTCAAGTCGAGGTCACTAGCAACAGGTAGTGGTTGTTAGACAAGAATGAGGTCGGTGGTGTCACCCAGTTCAGTGGGAACCTTTAAGTATGTTGTTGTGCGGGGTCTCTTTATGACATGGTAGGCGGATCCAACATGATGTCCTTTTTGTCATCTTCGTCACCATCGAGTCAGAGAAAGTTTGTGGAAATTGTACTAGCCATGACATTTGCTATTTTCTTTTTAAAAAATTGAGGGATCTAGCAAAGTGTGACCTGTGAAAAGGTTTATGGTTTCAAATTTTTGATTGAAGAGAGTTTGTAAAGAGGGACCTTAGGGCGCGAATCAGGTGATTTGCGCACTAAGGTGGCAATGGAAAAATTGTTGAACATGGCCTTTGTGGTCTCCACGACAAAGCAAGAGTTCTTGAGAGAGAATGAACGAAGTGCAAGACAACATAATGTGGGTTTATGATTTTTATTAGTTTTTATTTAATTAAAAATTATTTATGACATGGAATAATATAAGAATATGATTGGTTATGTGTGTAAAACCTTTTTAAACTGACAATGTATGGACATTATTCTCTTAAGGTAATTAATAACACGAGTTGAAGATTCAATTGTTCCTTTTTTTAAAATGTTAAATATACATTATAAATAATTTTTTTGCGACAATAGTGAACATCCAAACATCAATTCTTGCTAGGGCTTCTTCTTCTACTCATTTCTAAACATCACTTTTATGAGTTTTTACCTTGCTAGAGCTTCTTATTTTCCTCCTTCGTCAATTATTTTGTAAACATCACTCTATTTTTTTGTCGTTAATAAATCGGTTTTTTGTATCTTTCTTCTTTAAGTAAGTTTCTATCTTTTGAAGCATATTGTCATGTGGAATTGGTGGTAGCTCAATGAGAGTTGTATCTTTTGTTTATTTTTTAATTTTTTTTATAGCTAGCTAATTTTACTTGTTTCAGAAACATTGACTATTACGACTTTTTTGTATGGTGGTTGCATCTTCCTAACACGTCTTATATTTAGAAAATGACATATTTTAATAATACTATTAATTTTCCTTCAAAGAAACATTTAATATTATTTTTTTATTTATACGTAGGAAAGAAAATAATGGCACTATTTAGACGATTTAATTGGTATCAAATTAATGATAATGTTTAAACAAAAAAGTAATTAGTTATGAAATGTAACAAACCAAATAATTATATGTATCGTTAAAAAATATGGATTAAATAAATAAAATTATCTAATATATTAATATTGATTTCAATAATAATAATTTATCTTTTAAAGAAATATATTTATATGTATCGTTGCCATATTTATTTTCTTCCTCTATTTTTATTTTATTTTATTATTCTCACAATGATTAATAAAAGCATGGTTTAATAAAAACAATTATTTGTTTATCATTAAAGATTAAATATTATAACAACACATTATGCAATAGTAATAAAGGTTTTATTAGTTTAGTTTTATAAAAAAAATCAATAGTAAATATTTAAAATCAATAAATTAAACATTAATTGGTATTTTATTTATTTTATTAATGT
>PYAF01002828.1:60583-79934 GCA_007407185.1 Glycine tomentella | reverse complement strand
GAAAAGAACATTTTTCATTATTCTACTATATATTTAAAATTAAATTAGGACAATAAATTAGTATACTATTACTTTATAATTAAATCAAAACCACGGTAATGTCAAATAGCATATGGGTGATGAACGTAATTGTATAACTAATTTAAATATATTAAAAATAGTATATTAGAATTAACATAATATTTTAATCTAAATTATTTAGAGCATTAAATTAAAATGTATTAAAAAGTTAGTTCATTACATTCTGTATTTTTTTCTAATTAATTATCTATTCTATTTATTATATTTTAATGTTGACTAATTGGCAATTATAGATGAATGTGGGAGTCAAAAAATAGTGTACATTCCATAAAAAGTTAATATAACATTTTAAAAGATTTGATGACACTACTAAGAAAAAAACGCTTTTAAAATTGGTCAAACGAACGTCATTAAAATAGTCATTTTTAACATCGATTATAAAACCGATGATAAAATCCACACGCAATATTGGTTCTTCCCAAAACCGATGTTGTATAATATTAGTTTATAGCAACAAAAAAAATGCATAAACGACATCGGTTTAGGCAAAATCAATGTTGTACATTACTTACAACATCAATTTTGGTAGAATCGATATTATATAACACAATACAACATCAGTGTTTTCCATAACCAATGTTGTAAGTAATATACAACATCAATTTTGGTATAACTGATGTCGTTTATGTTTTTTTTTCTTTTGCTATAAAATTACTAATATTCCACATCAGTTTTGGGGAGAACTGATGTTGTATAGTGGATTTTAACATCATTTTTTTACATATTCTTTTTTCTTTAATCTTATACAAAGGATTGTTCTTTTTGTTTCCATTCTATATTTTACTTTGAACATATGAACATAAAAGTGTAAGATATTTACACATGAGGGCAACACTAATTTGTCTTTTTTAGACTAAATAAACATAAAACCATTATAACACTGAGACATCGGTAATCATTATTTTTTTAAAATAAGAATCAAAATGGAAATCATATCAAATATTAAGATCAAATTGTCAGCTTAACACACACACTTGAAAAAATAAATAGAATCATTTTCAACTTGTGAAATCTTGCTTAGAATTACTTAAGGCTTTCGTGTCAGCATATTGAATGCTTTTGGGTAATTACGTGGATCATCCCTTGCAAGGCCCAACTCCATTTGATATTTTTCTAATTATTTCAATATCGTACCTGTCATTTGCACAAATCTTCTATATTAAATAGCGATAGAAGTTTGGTGTATTCTATATTAGGGGTGGGCAAAAAAAATCTAAAACCCATTTATAAATCCAATAACTAATCTGATCCAGTCCATTTATTTATTTTAATGGATCAGATTTTTTACCATATCCATATTTTATATTCATCTATAAATCTAAAACCCACTTTCTTTTTATACAGATTTTAAATAAAAAACCCAAAATCCATTTTTTTTTCAGGCAGCTTCTATGAGTTCTCTCCCAAATTGATCTCAACCTCTCTTCTTCCCAAAAATGCCGTCTCCACTGCTTCCACAATCGGACCTCTAGTGCCGCTGCTTTTGCCGTCTCAAGTAAGGCTTCATTCTCATTCCTCGATCTACTGCATTGTCACCGCTACCACAATATTGTGTGAATCGTTTTTCCCCCTATGGGCCATATACGTGTTGAAGCCACTAGTATATGCTGCTGCTACTTTTTGTTCCTCTTTTGTTTTCTCTAATATCATAAATATATGTCTCTGCTTACGCCTTCATGTCCCAACCTATACGGCTACATGGGCTATTTCTCAAGATCTGTTCCTTCATTTGGAGTAATTATTATTTCAGAGGATATATTTCAGTTGGTGAAAACAATTAATAATAACAACATTATTAGCCATAAGAGCTTTCTTTTATTTACTGTACCATCAGGGCTTTCTTTTATTTGATACCATGTTGAATTTCAGAGGTATATAGGGAGAATTGTAACTTAAACTAACAGAATATTAACTGAATTAATTATGAATTGATTGAGCCATAAGAGCTTGGTGTAAGGCTTTAAAACAAGACGCAATGTTGACTCTGCAGAATAGAGAAACAGAGCAACTTAGCTCACATTTTAAACTAGAATCATTGAGCATAATTAACAAGATTTAGGGTCTGATTTGGTGTTCTCAACCAAGTAGGACCAAGGCTCAAACAATTGTTGTGTTGAATTCCTAATAAATGGGTTGTTTTGATCTTTCCTCATTTTTTTCCAATTATGAAAGACATAAAAAGTAAACAAATTCTGAGTTTAATTGATTTCATTAGACTCAATTGCCTAATTTTAGTTCTTTCAATTGCCTAACACTCAATAATACTTCTAATTAGAGAATTAAATGGTTTAATCTTACTTCTCGGTATAATGTTGGATGTTCTCCTCTTACATTATTGCCCTTGCATGATCTTTTTTTTTTTTTTTTTTCCTTTTCCAGGATATGAGAGTATGCATAACTATTTTTAAAAAAAATAACAATATACATAACTCTGCTTATACCACATAAGATTCTCTCATGCAACTCATCTTGATGAATTTCTAAATATGTTTCCAGGCTTTGGTAAAAATTGGTTTCATGTTGGATTCTCCTGCTTTTTACTCTGTCTGTGAGGTAAAATATCTTCATACTTTAGATATGAACTAAATTTATGTTGGAGAAGTTGTGAATCACAATCAATGGCTGTAGTCAAAATTATGGCAAAATTATGACAAGATTCTTGTTTACACTACCATCTATACCACCAGAGGCGGACCTACATTTGAGATTGGGGGGGCAGTGCCCCCCCTTAAATTTTCAAGTGTCCATTGGGGCACAAGCAGAACTTGCTTAGGCTCATCAACTTTGTGTAGTCTTGACCCTTTGGAAGGTACTTGTGAACTTGCAGCACTTTATCTTTGTTTTTCCAACGCTTGTGTAGTTTTTTCCGAATCTTACCATGGGCTCCACCAGCAAAAATTATTGTGCGGTTATTAGGGTGTTGGCCCATATTAGGTGGGCCTACCTTTCCAGAAGGCAAATACACTTCTGGAATGGACACGTCTCTGTTGGGCTGTAATCCTTCTGAAGTGTTGGCATGCAAAGTGCCCTAATAAAGTACTTGAAGAGTTCGGGATTTGCATATGAAATTCTAAGACCTTGAATCATCAAGCAAAGCTCATGTCCTTTTTATTTGAATTTACTAAAACCAAAAGCAACATGGTAGTATTTTTCAATCAGAATTGGAGTTTTGCCTTATTAATATGTATAATAAAGATTTGGATAAAAGATCAGCATAAAACATTAAGGTGAAATTTTTAATTCTATTTTTTTATAAAAAAAAGAAACTATATTAAATTTTTGTATCTAGTAAAAACAATTTGATCAATAGATTGTTTTTATTGTTCTATTTAATTCAGAATAGTAATTTGGTCTGACTATTTGTTTGTTCTTTTAGATTATGGTTTACAATGATTTATTCCTTTAAATATTCTTTACAAAAAAAATTCGGAGGCGCTGTCCCTAAACTCCCGTCCTAGTGCCCCCCCTTAATTATTTTTCTGGATCCGCCCCTGTATACCACTAAAATCCTGGAAAGCTACATGTTTGTAACAGGGCACCGTTTTTAACTTTTTTCCAACCCCATATTGAATTTTTATTTTATATTCACTACAATAAGGATCTTTTATTATTTCTTGCAGGAACCTGTTTAATTCATTTGATAGCAGAGTTACTCTCGATCTGAATCAATTTGTCTATTGTAGTAAGTACACATTGAGCTACCTTATATAATTAGTTATCCTTCGTTAAATGGCCTATCATTTTTTAAAATTATACCGATAAGTAAGAATTTTTTTAAAAAACTGGTTTAATGTTTTTATAGGAATGATATTGTTATAGGAAAGTTACTATATGAGAAGTAAGATTTATAATAATTCTATTCATAAAAAATAGTATTAAAAAAGAGTGTTGTTAGCATTTAATTCCTTCCTCTTTTAACTTGGACAAACAATGTATAAATTTGGTGAAACATTTGAGTGATAATAATGTAGTTTTTTTTTTTCACCCTTAAGAAATAAATAAAGTGATGTATGTAGTTTTTTTTTGTTTGCAAAATTTCCATTATGAATTTCTTACTTGTGCATAATCTGAATGCAGTCATACAGATGTCATCTAACTTTTCAATCTCGAACACCGAAGTTTCCACTTCACCAGCTGTCACTAGCTCAACAATTGCAAGACCCCCTCACCATAATGGAAGAAGAAGTATATCAGAAGCTTGGAATCATTTCAATCAACTAGAGCCAAAGTCAGATAAGAGGGCTCAATGCAAGTATTGTGATGCTGTGATTAATTATGAGAAAGGAACAAGTTCAATGCTTTGTCATCTCTCTAGATGTCTGAATAACCCTAATAAAGAAGTAATCAAGAGGAAAAAAAAAACTTCATCCTTGACTAATGATGGGATTACTAGTTCTCCTTCGCACGACAAGTTTGATCAAGATTTGTGTGAAATAGAAATGGGAAAGTTGTTTGTTGAAGCTGAACTTCCTTTTCGATTGGTAGAGCATCCAGCTTTTAGGACGTATTCGTATACTTTACAACCAAAATTTAATATTTAGTCACATTATACCTTATCTCGTAAAATTGTAATACTATGGAATACAATGAAGGAAAAGTTGAAGCATTTTCTTTCAGAACATTGTCAAAGAGTCTGTCTTACTACTGATGCCTGGACATCACCTCAAAATGTAAGCTACATGTGTTTGACAGCTCACTTCATAGATAACGATTGGAAGTTGTACAAAAAGATTTTGAATTTTCACCAAGTAAGAAGCCATCGGGAGAGGCCATGGCAAAATTTGTTGAGTCATGCTTGAATGAATGGGGGTTGAATCACGTTCTGAGCTTGACAGTTGATAATGCTTCATCAAATGACATAGGAATTCAACTCTTAAAGAAAAGGATATTGTGTTGGAATAACTTAGTTTTGAAAGGAGAGCATATTCATATGCATTGTTGTGCGCATATCTTGAACTTGATTGTGAACAGTGGGCTAAAAGAGATTGACAACTCAGTTTTGAGAATCCATGCTGCAGTGAAATATATAAGATCATCTCCTTCTAGACTTATGAGCTTCAAAGAATGCGTTGAACGACAAAACATTGAATATAAGGGTCACATTTGCTTGGATGTTGAAACAAGGTGGAATTCCACCTATTTGATGTTAGATGCTGCTTTGAAGCATAAGAAGGCATTTCAGAAGTTTGAGTTTAATGATAGAAAATATGCTAATGAGTTAGGCAAAGGGATAGGTCTGCCTTCCTATGAAGATTGGGAATATGTTGAGGCTCTTCTACCCTTCTTGAGCATTTTCTATGAAGCCACTTTGCGCATCTCAGGTACCTCTTATGTTACTAGTAATATGTACATGTTAGAGATGGTAGGTATTTGGCATGGGATTAACGATTTGCTTAACTGTAGCATTAAAGATAGTGCTACACATAAGATGGCTAAAAATATGAATGAAAAATATCAGAAATATTGGGGTGATCCTAACAAGTTGAACATGTTGTTGCTAATTGCTGATGTGTTAGATCCAAGGTCCAAAGTAAAATATATGAATTGGGCAATTGATCAAATTTTTGATGTGGACAAGGCAAATGGGTCTAAGTCAAGGCTAAAGTCTTCTTTGAAATCACTGTTTAATGAATATAGTGGTCATAAAGGGGGGGCTCAAGATGACACACAGCAAGCACAAGTAAATGTACCTAGTTACAAGAAAGTTCCATATGGTTGGAATATATTTTTGCAAACATCAGGGCTAACCTCATCAAACAAATCTGAGCTTCAAAAGTATTTAGATGAAGGGATTGATACAAGTGCAAATCTGAATATTCTTGATTGGTGGAAAGTTAATTCAGGTTGATTTCCAATCTTTTCAAACATAGCACGAGAGCTATTAGCTATGCCTGTTTCTACAGTAGCATCTGAGTCTGCATTTAGCACAGGTGGAAGGGTGCTTGATCCATTTCATAGTTTTCTATCACATGAAAAAGTGGAGGCCCTTATTTGCACACAAGATTGGCTCAAAGATACACCTTCAGCACCATTGTTAGACTTCGATTTGGAAGAGCTTCAAAATTTTGACAAGGGTATATTGTTTTCCAGTTTTGTAGTAATATTATAATTAAAATATTTATTGAGTAACAAAAAGTCTTTTGTTTTTTATAGAGTTGGTTTCTCAACAAGATGTTATTGGTTCAACTACTATTTCTCTTGAAGAGTAGTGTTTGAGATTAATACTCATTCTTACACTGCAATTTGCAAGGTACTTTAATTTTACACTTGGCAAAAAATTAAAAATAATACAATTAAATAAAAAAATTTGGCAAATGGTGCAAGCCAGAAACTATTTAGCAAAATGGTGCACTCATTTGCCAAATAGTTTCTGGCTTGCACACCACCGGCCGCACAAGAAAACCCAGAAGCTTCTCAGCGTTTTATTCAGAATGCTCTCCAGTCCCTGTTGGCTCGAATAGAGAATCTGAAGAAGCGTTACGAACTCCAGCGCTAGGAAGACATCCAGCGGTTGATTGCCCAGTTGGAGGAACGCAGTAACAGAAGGCGAGAAGAGGAATGTCGACAGAATACCGATCACTTGGAAGGCCATGCAGAAACCGACCAGCCTCATGCAGCAGCCATGAGGCAGAGGCCAGAGACGTTGACCCGCACCGCAGGAACTAGCAGTAGAGATCCAGTTGAGCATTCCGAGCAGGGAAGAGCGTCTTGTTCCTATCATGAGGCACTTCGCCTGTCCTCGGCTATGACACCAGTGCACGTCATAGAAGAGAGGCCAACGGGAGAGGTCACCCATCACCCCGGCCAAGGCGATGGCACGTATCGAAGGAAGTATTGTCGGGGTCATCAAAATAACAGTCCATTCGTCGACTAGATAGTGGACGCTCAGTTTTTGGAGGATTTCGACGGCTCCTTCCTGTCCAAATATGACGGGAGCCAAGATCCACAGGTACATATCGACAAGTTTGATATGCAGATGTGTGTTCGTGGAATTGACGAACCCATCATATCTCGAATCTTCGCTACCACCCTAACCGGGGCCGCCCAGACCTGGTTCCGCTCATTGCCGCCGAGGACCATTCGCAACTTCGAGGATTTCGGCCAGAAGTTTTTGCTGAATTTCGTGACAAGCAAGAAACAGTCAAAATCCGAGTTTGCCATGGGAAAGATACATCAGCAGACCGGGGAAACTTTACAGAGCTACTTGGACCGATTCAAGGAAGCCGCACTGCAAGTACAAGGGTTAGAAGAGAAAGTCCACGTTCACCTTGTGTCAGCCGGGCTCAACGGGTCTTCCCGTCTTGCCAAGTCAATTTATAAGGATCCTGTGAAAACCCTAAACGAATTTAGGGTCCGATCCAAAAAGTATTTGGAGTTGGAGCAGATGGAGATCGCTAACTCGGCTCCGAGGGAAAATAAAAAACCCTCCTCACCACGGAACCGACGCCAGGAGAATTTCCAGGTCGGATAGTCCAGCCGACATCCGTAGAATATCCCGGCAGGCCGACCTCCAAGAGGCATCCCCGACCCTCGTTCCAGGCCCGGGAGATATGAGCTGAAGTTTGACAGATATGCTCCACTGAACGCTACGCGTGGTCAAATTTGGAAGGAGGTGGCTTTCACCGAGATGAGGAAAGTCGACCGACCTCCTCCCATAGTGCGGAGAGAAGGGATGGATTACTCTTGGTATTCTGATTTTCACAATGGACCGGGACATACGACCGACTAGTGCTGGGAGCTCCGAGATGCAATAGAGAGGTTCGTGCGTGAAGGCAAGCTGCGCCAATACGTAATTCGAACCCAGGGGCACCAAGCCAAGAGAAAAACCCAGCAGGAGAATAAACCGCGAGACGACAAGAAAAGCAAGAAGGACGAGGAGTTCCCAGAACCCGAGTTCGAATGCAACGTCATCACAGGTGGAATGGGAGGAGAAGGTGATACGGCCAATCGGCAGAAGAAATACCTCAAGGAGGTAATGTCAGTAAGGGATAGGCCGAGGTTCAAGGAAAACAGCGGCGGGAATAGCAAGAAAGACGCACCCCCACTAATCTATTTTACCGAGGAAGACTTGAAGGGAGTGGTACCTGGGCATGAAGACGGCCTCGTCATAACAGGAACCATAGCCAATTTTCGGGTCAAAAGGATATTTGTCGACAACGGTAGTTCGACCGACATCATTAACTAGAGTGCCTTCAAAAAGATGAATTTGAAAGAGGAAGACTTGAGGTCGTGCCAAACCATGTTGTACGGTTTCAACGGAGAAGGCACCGGCTTAAAAGGGCCCATCGATCTCTAGCTAACACTGGGAACGAAGGAAGGCTTCAAGTCGAAAAGGGTCACATTCACCGTCGGAGAATTCCCGTCCCCATATAACATTATTTTGGGCAGACCCACACTCCACAAGTAGGACATCCTGATGTCCACCAAGCATCAGAAGATGAAAATGATAGGGCACATCGGCAAAGTCATTACGATTTGCGGAGATCAAAGAGAATCCCGGCAGTGTTACTACAACACAATCAGGGAAACGGAGGGTGGCCCGTCGTCCCCACCCCGAATTCGACAAGGAGAGCAGGGAGGATCCAGGGCCGAGACATATTCATCCCAGAAACCAGTTAATCTTGTAGAGTTAGACATGCGGGATATCGAGGAATGGAAGCCAGAGCCCATGGACGAACTTGAGGATTTCCAGATCGGTAGTTCCTCGGAAAAAAATACGAAGGTGGGCAAACAATGTGATCTAGAAACCAAGGGCAAGCTGATCCAATGCCTGAGGGAGAATCAGGATGTCTTCGCCTGGAAGGCATCCGAGATACCTGGAATTAAGCCTACCTTCTGCTGCCACAAACTGGCGATGTATGCCGGCTCCAAGCCAGTGGCACAGAAGAACAGGAAGCTCGCCCCGGATAGGAAACAAGCTCTGACAAAGCATATTGAAGAACTGTTGGAGGCCGGATTTATAAGAGAGGCACGGTACACAACGTGGCTTTCCAACGTGGTCATGGTGAAGAAATCCAACGGGAAGTGGTGGGTCTGTGTCGACTACACAGATTTGAATAAAGTTTGTCCCAAGGATTCGTATCCGATGCCGAGTATCGATCAGCTTGTAGATAACTCGGCCGGCTTCCAATTGCTATCGTTTATGGATGCTTATTCTGGGTATAACCAGATACCCATGCATCCAGACGACAGAGAGAAGACGGCATTCCGAGGTATTGATGCCAATTACTGTTATGGTGTCATGCCTTTCGATTTAAAAAATGCCGGGGCGACCTACCAGTGGATGATGAATAAGGTCTTCTCAGATCAGATCGGGCGCAACATTGAAGTATACATTGACGATATGATCATGAAGACGCCAGTGGCCGGGGACCATATCCGAGATTTGGAAGAAACCTTCCAAAAACTAAGGCAGCACAGCATACGATTGAACCCGCTGAAGTGTGCGTTTGGGGTAAGAGCCAAAAAATTCCTGGGCTTCATGCTGACTCACAGGGGAATAGAGGCAAACCCGGATAAATTCAAGGTCGTCCTGGATATGCAGTTTCTGTCCAACAAGAAGGAAGTCCAACAATTGACGGGGAGAATGGCGGCCCTAACCCGGTTTCTTCCGAGGTCTGCGAAAAAGGCCCTTCCTTTCTTCAAGTTGTTGAAGAAAGAAGCAAGCATAGGATGGAACTCGGCATGTGAAGAGGCATTTCAGCAAATCAAGACATGCTTGGCTTCCCTTCTAGTGTTGTCGAAACCTGAACCGGGTGAGACGCTTTTCCTGTATCTCTCTGTCGGGGAAGAAGCCATTAGCGCTGTACTGGTCAGAGAAGTGGGCAAGACTCAGTTGCCGGTATATTTCGTGAGCCGAACTTTGAAAAACTCGGAGGTGTGGTACCAGAAGCTTGAAAATGTGACTTTTCCTCTGCTCACCACAGCAAAGAGGCTTCGCCTATATTTTCAAAGCCATACCGTCATCGTACGAACAAATCAGCCCATCCTATAAGTGTTGCATAAGCCAGATTTAGCAGGAAGAACGATGAACTGGGCCATTCAGCTATCCGAGTTCGACATTCAATATGAGGCCCGCCATGCCATTAAGTCACAAGCTTTGGCCGACGGGAAGCGGAGCCGGGATCATCGTTGAAAATCCCGACGGTGTATCTCTTGAACAATCATTGCAGCTTAATTTTTCGACTTCTAATAATCAAGCGGAATATGAAGCATTGATCACCAGGCTAAAGCAGGTCAAGGAGCAGGGAGCATTGAGGGTCAACGTTTTCACTGACTCGCAGCTGGTTTCCACGCAGATCGAGGGGAGATATCAAACCAAAGGTCCTTTACTAGCCAAATATCTGGCTAAAGTAAAGGAGATAATGGCGGACTTTGATGAAGTAGTAGTCGCGCATATTCCAAGGGAGGAGAATGCCCAAGCTGACATACTATCAAAGTTGGCTAGTACGAAAGTAGCGGGGAACCACAGGACGGTTATACAACAGGAGCTCGCCCAGCAAGTGTGCGTCATGGTCATACTGGTCGCTGAGGACTGGAGGAGGCCCATAATTAATTACTTGGAACAAGGAGTCATCCCAGATGAGGAGCTAGAGGCGAAGAGATCGATCCGAGAGGCTGCGATGTATGTAATCCTTGACAGTGAACTATACCGCCGAGGTCTACATACCCCGCTATTGTTATGTCTAAGCTCAGACCAAGCTGAGTATGTGCTCTCGAAAATACATGAAGGGATCAACGGACAACACATGGGGGCAAGAGCTTTGGCACTAAAGGCTCTTCGCGCAGGGTATTTTTGGCCGACCATGAAGGCGGATGCAGCAGAGCATGTCAAGAAGAGTGATAGTTGTCAGAAGCATGCGAAAATAGTGTGGGTCCCTCCATCCAAGCTCAGCCTGATCACCGCTCCATGGCCATTTTACAAATGGGGCATGGATCTCCTGGGGTCGTTTACCAAGTGGATTGAAGCCGAGCCATTATCTGCCATCACCTTGGCTCGTGTTCAAAAGTTCTTGGAACGTAGTATAATAGCAAGGTTTGGAATTCCGGCAGAGATTATTACCGACAATGGGACACAGTTTGCTGACAGTACTTTCAAGGCGATGATGATCGGCTTCCACATCAAGCACCACTTTGCCTCAGTAGAGCACCCGCAGTCTAATGGCAAGGCAGAGGCAGCGAATAAGGTTATCCTCAAAGGGTTAAAGAAAAGAATGCATGAAGCTGGCCCGAACTGGGTCGAACAACTCTATTACGTGGTTTGGGCTTACAGAACTACGGCCCAAACAGCTACCGGAGAGACCCCATTCAGGATGACGTATGGATGTGAAGCCATGATTCCCATGGAGATCGGCCAGTCATCCTGGAGAAGGCAACACATATGCCAGGAGGACGACAATAATACTGCACTTGCCGTTGAGCTGGAGTTGATAGAAGAAGTCCGCGCTGCCGCCCATTGCCGAGATCTACACAGAAAAGGCAAGTTAGCTCAAAGATTCAACAAACAAGTAAAACTGAGGTCCTTTGAAAAAGGCGATCTCGTTTTACGCCGAGCAGACATCGGGAATAAGAATGCTCGAGAAGGGAAGCTAACAGCAAATTGGGAAGGACCGTATCAGGTTATCCAAAATCTTGGGCAAGGAGCATATTTGTTGGAAACATTGGACGGCAAGCAAGTCAAATGGACTTGGAACGCGGACAAGTTGAAGAAATATTTTAGCTGACAATGTGCAGCCGAGAAAGTCCATGTGTTTTCCATTAGTTGACTTTCAGTCGGTCATCGGGATCATGGAACTCCACCATGTGTTTCCCTTTAGTCGGCTGTAAGTCCATCATCGGAATCATGGACACCATGTGTTTCCCTTTAATTGGCTGATAAGCCCGTCATAGGGATCATGGGAGTACACTGGGATTTCCCTTAGTAGGAATTACTAGAAAATTTTCATGTATTTCTCATTAGTCGATTATGTGAACCGGGAACATAAAACCCGCGCAAGTATGTCATTGAGATCATGAACTTATGTAAATCTTCGAAGATTATTAATAAAATCCTTATTGCAAGGAACATTTTGTTGTGCACAAACTTTGAGCGCTTAGTCGTTGTTTTATATTAACTCGGTCCTGATCAGGCCGACGCAACTATTTAATCATGGGTGAATCATCGGGTTTTCCGAAAGAATTACATCTACGGATTAACGTTGCCAATATATTAACAGTTACTAAGACAGGAACATGATTCCATCATCATATTTAATGCCGACCAATGATTCGGATTAAATAGTATACTCGGCCATCGAAGCCAAAATAATGAAGCATTTAAAATCTCGACCAATGATTCGGGATAAAAACTACTTGGCCGTTGAAGCCATTATACGGAAGGAATAAAAGTGGCGAATCAAAATTGATAAGAGTCGAGTAAAAATTACTTAGTGCAAATAATTGTGCAAAGTATTCAAGGATTGTTCAAAAAGAGCAAGTAAATAAGTACAAATAAAAATCGGCATCCCGACCCTTCAATTTTCGCCGCCGTCCTGGGCTGGATCTTCCTCGGGCGTATCCGTCGAGCTTGGCTCCTCCTCTTCACTGTCGAAAATGGTCAGCAGTTGACCATTCCCGATGTAGGACTTGAAGTGCATGCCCTTGGTGTTTAGATTGATGTCGAGGTTAAGGAAGCGAACCTGATCTAAGGCATTATTGAAGGAGGCCTCGGTGGACCGGGCTAGCTGTGACCGAACAAACATAAGCTCGTTGAGAGTATCAGCAACTTGCTTAGTTTTGTTCTCGTTAACAGCAAGTATATCCTTACACCGGGCGACAGCGTCGGCGGCCCGACCCCGATACACGGACACACTTTCTTCTAACTTGGCTACAGCAGCCCGAGAAGTTTCCAGCTCAGCCCGAGTAGCTCCAAGGTCGAAAGTCAGCTTAGTTACCGACTCTTGAGCTTCTTTGGTCTCCGCCCGAGACGTTTCCAGCTCTTTGGCCGAAGACGCCGCCTGTTCCCGAGCCAAGTCTAACTCCTGTTGGAGTTGCCGAGTCTTGTTCTCGGAAGTTTCAAGCTCGGTAGCCACCTTGCAAGCCTTTTTATTTAAAGTTGCGAAGCTTCTAAGCAAGGTGGCGGTCTTCAAGCATGTCAACTCCATTGAGCTCAGCTCATCCAACTCTGGAGTAAAAAAAGGCACCAAGTCGGAATACCTCTTGGGTGCCCGAGCCACTTGTAAAAATTCCTGAGTCACCCCATGATTCTAGAGAGATCGGGGAGATAGCTGAATGCGTTCCTCGGAAGGCTCGGACACCGGCGTAGGAACATCAGCAGGGGCCGAGGCATCAGTAACGATGTCGGCTATGGGCTCGTCAGGGACATCGATGGGTGCCTTGGCCGTCGGAGAAGATGGAAGAGGGACTGAGGGAGCCTCAGTAACAGGCTCGGCAAGAACTGGGGCCGGGTGGGACTCGTCGGCCGCTGCTTTGCCCTTGCCCTCGGCCCGCTTTCGCTTCTTTCGAGATTTAAGGGCTACAAGGTGTGCAGGTCGGGGAGCCGGGTTTGAATTCATCTCGACCACTGCACAACAATAACAAAATAAATGTTAGCATGACAGAGTTTAAAGTCTTCAATTGTAATCTTCAAAAGAAATTCAAACTGACCACATTGAATATAATAAGCTATGGGAGCCAAGCTTTTTGAGGCTTTGTATGATAATATGCTAGCCGCAAAAGAAGCATCCGAATCCGACAACCGAGTCTCGTCAGTTCGATAAAAGGCGGAAGGGAGATCATGATGGGTGGAAGACCAGTATAATGGGAACTTCCAGGATCCTGAGGAAGAGTCAGAAGGGTTAAAAAAGAAAGGGTGTTGGCCGGGTTCGGCAACAACCTAAAAAATTTATCTTTGAAGCCCTTAAAGGACTCGGCGAATAAGGAAAAGACCCAACGGTCAGAAAGACGGTCGTTACAACCTCGGAAAGAGGTCCATCCTTTCCGATCGACAGGTTCTTTACCTGATCGGTTGGTCTGGATAAAGAAAAAATAGAAGAATAAAGGGCAAGTGCAGGAAATTTCCAATTTCTGACAAAGAATTTTGAAGGCCTGCATGGAAGCCCAACCATTCGGATGAATTTGAGAAGAAGCAACTTGCAGATGATTTAACACCCGCATTTGGAAGTCGGTAAAGGGAAGACGGACTCCCAACCGAGTGATTATGTCTTTATAAAATAAAAAGAAATCAGAATCATTGCCCTCTCGGGTAGAACATATAGGCTCACCTGGGCGGGGAAGGCAAACATGAAAACCTTCCTGGTCCCCAAGAGGGAGTGAAGCAAGGTCCTCGGAGTCCAACACCGAGGTGTGTTGCAACATCTCATGAGCAACCCAGGGAAACCTACCTGTTAGAGCAGGAGAGAGTTTGGGAATGAGACCCGGTTGTGGATTCCTTAGCAGTTCTGGCAATAGAAGGATCCATAGCTACCTACGACAATAAGAAAAGACAATGATTAGTAAAGTACCTGGAGAATGAACCGTCAAGGGGCTAGGGTTAGAAGAGGTCGGAGCCGGTACGGCGGAGGCCTCAGCAGAAGTCGGCACCCCAGCATTACTGTCTAATTGGGGCGGTGGGACATTATTTTCTTTTGGAGGAGGCTTAGGAACCCTGATGGGGTTATGCCGGCATCGATCCAGTAGGGCCTCGGCTTGTCTATTGAGATCCCTACTGGCTAAATATATGAATTCCTCCACACAGTTTGGACAATGTTCATATCGAATTTCAAACTCTGGCTCAGATGTGGGGCTGGTTTCAAAATTAATTGAAGGGGCATTACCCGAAGGAGCGGGAGCCCTGGGGGGTACCTTAGACTCGGAGGCAAGTATTGCTGACCTTTGACGTGACGATGACCCCAACCTAGAGGGCCCTAATCTGGAAGGATTGGGAGGTTTTGGAATAAGGGCCTTGGAACTGCCTGGGCCAGAAGGAACCCGAAGCAGGGACTTTCTTTTTTCTTCTTCAGACAGGGGAAGGCCAAAAAACCAGAATGCAGCACGAGGAGAAACTAATTTGCGGATTTGTTCTTCTTATTCAGGAGTGTATTTCATGGTTTATATGTAAAAAGTACAAGAACTGGGGAATATGGAATTGAAAGAAATAGGCAAAAAATGTCGACACTTAGGGTTTGTGCAGAGCAAGATGAAATATAAGGAATTATAATAATAGTAAATGAAAGATACCTGGAATAGAGGAGGGTTGATGGAAGGAGGATCGACAGCGAGGAACAAGTGACTCAGAAAAGGCACTAGAAGAAGCAAGAATGCAGAAGTTGCAAAAGATGCAGAAGGGGTGCAAGGGAGATGAGAATGCAGAAGAGGTGAAGGCCAAATCGAAATAAAAGTATTTTAATGAAATGAAATGGAAGGGGCACATTAAACAAAAAGAGTAACCGCCAGAATTCAAAAGTTATGGATAATAACTGCTGGTTATGGAAGAACGTGGAAGGGGCAAAGATGTCATTAGCACATAAAGGAAATAATTGAAACGTGCAAAGAAAGGACAAAGGCTGGTCGACAAGACACGTGGCGATTGGGGATTAGAAGACGTTCCATTCCTCTATGTTCATAAACATTTCATTCCTCTATGTTCATAGCTGTCCAGGCTGCTTTGAAAAGACAAGAGATAGCTCGGCATTAACATCGATGAGAAATGACCGGTGGACATTGTCAGAAGATGGATTATCTCGACAAGCGGCAGATGCGAAGTATGTCTCGGTTTGGATAATGATCACCTCGGCTCGGATCTTGACCATCTCGGTTCGGACGATTGTTACCTCGGCTCGTACCTTGGACACATCGGTTCGGACACCAATTAACCTTGCTCAGGTTCTTCCCAAAGAGCATGGTCGGCTTCATTACTGATACATCCCGGCCACCCAGAGTGCTAGATGACCGGGCTGAGGGGCATCTGTTACGGATAAAAGATAAACATATATTATCTTTGGTTCGATTAATTCAAATGTTTAAATCTCCATTAATCTATTATCATAACCACCAGAAGATAGAAGATATGATTGTTATCTTCCCGTTATCAATATCTCCACATATCAAGGAAGAAGATATTGGGCTCAACCGTCTATTATCAAAGTCCAGGTTAGAATCTTATAAATACAACACATCCCATGGTGAAAGGTACACACAATTCTGACTCTCTCTTTCCATTACACGGCACACACCGCACACCAATTGCTTCATGTGTATCGCCGCTGTGATCTTCTTCTTCCTTAAGTTGCTTCAGTTCATAAGCTTCTTAAGAGAGAGAGAGCCCGATCTTATAGAAAATCATCCAACACCACTTGTTGGACATTTCTGTTCTCCCTGAGCAGAACAATGGCAAATGGAAAACTGGGAACAACATCATATGTTTTAATTGTTCAACGCACTGTTCCAATGAAGTCAAACACTGGCCGACTCCTTATATTGATCGAATTAGGTTGTATACTAAATCCATGAAGTTACACACTGAACATGTCGATTTAGGAGATGGTTAAAATTTGTTTCATATGTTGCGCTCTTTTTGTAAACTTGCTTAAATAGAGAATAATAGACAGTTAAGAGACTTGTTTACATTGTTTCATTGGAAAGTGGTTGTGGCTTAGTAATTGCAAGTTATTTCCATTGTTTTGGGCAAAGTAAAAAATGGTGTTGGTGGGGGGGGGGATTAATTGGAGGGGCCTATTTATTATCTGTTACATTAGTGTATTTTGATTTATATTCATCCATATGTTAAGGTATCCAGCATTTCTCAAAAAGACTATAAATCATTTTTTTTTTTGCATTAAGAAAGGACATCAAGTGTAGGAACCAAATGAGTTAAAAAAGTAGTCGGATAATTGTGTATCATTAAATAAAAATAATAAATATGAAAATTTTAACTTAATTTAAAAACAAAGTCACATATGACAAGTCTTCAATCTCTCCCACCAAGTCGTTGTTCATTACCAGCAAGGTGTGTTCCAAACGCTCGGTCTACAACTCTCCCTAGAGCCCGACGCAAACCTCTCTTTTTTTTGCCATAATCTGTACCATTTCTTAATCAAGTTAGTCTAAAATTTCAAACAAAGTGATAACTTCATCAACAGTAATCTCATACCAATCAATTTACAGTTTTTATGTTATACACAATACACACAAATCAAGCAAACATATATACATACCATTGGTTACCTATCAATCTATCTAGTTTTTTTCACTTCCTTTGAATCTTAATAAAAACCAAAATCTTAGGATATAACATAAGTAAATGAGTAAAATTTCTTAAGATTGTTGTCAAAAAAATTCAAGTCAGTCACTTGAATGAGTGCACCATTTTGCTAAATAGTTTCTGGCTTGCACCATTTGCCAAATTTTTTTATTTAATTGTATTATTTTTAATTTTTTGCCTTTTACACTTTGCATGTGAATTCTATTTTGTTTTATATTTTTAAGTATAAATTGTTGATTTTGGTTTTGGGCATAGGTAGCGTTGAGGTTGGTAAAAAAGCTACGTAGGATGCATCTAAGTGAAATTGATAGGCCATTGGATGGATGGATGAGCTCTTGGATTTTGATATTTTAGAAATATAGTTTCAGTAATTTTTTATAGAATAATACTCGGAACAATGAAAATTAGATGGATGAATTGTGTTTTAAGGATATGTAGTTGTTATTGTACTTCACCCTTCATATTTCAAATTATTTGTTGTTTTGAGAGTTTATATTACATTTTATTTTAGTAACTTGAGTGTGATTATGATAGAAATTGGTCAAGTTCAAGTATATGATTAATTCCGTTTAGTGATTTTATAATTAACACATTTAGTATTTGAAGTAATTTTTATCAAGTTTAAGTGGATAAGTGCTAAATTTTTATTTTTTAGTGTTTAATTACTAAAATTTATATAAAAAATATTATAGCATTTAAGTGGTAAAGTGGATATAAATTGGATATATCCATATCCATATCCACTTAAATGGATTGGATCTTGAATCCACATTGTTTTTAGAATAATATAGATATAGATTTGAAATCCAATCCATTTAAGTAGATATGGATTGGATATGGATTGAATTTTTAAAAATCCAATCCAATCCATATGTACAATGCAAGGTATAACTCTAAACTAAATTGAAAAAATGCCAGAGGTGGTGGTCACCTACCCTATGAGACCCAAGTCGAGGTCACTAGCACCAGGTAGTAGTTGTCAAACAAGAATGAGGGCGGTGGTGTCGCCCAGTTCGGTGGGAACATTTAAACGGGTTGTTGTGCGGGATCTCTTTATGACGTGGTAGATGGATCCAGCATGATGTCATTTTCGTCATCTTTGTCGCCATCAAGTCGGAGAGAGTTTGCGCTTGAATGTACTAGCCATGACATTTTCTCTTTTTTTTTTTAACAAAAAATTGAGGAATCTAGGGAATGTGACATGTGAAAAGATTTATGGGATCAAGTTATTTGTGCACTAAGATGGCAATGGAAAAACTGTTGAACATGGCCTTTGTAGTGTCTGCGACAAGTAGACAATTGTCGAGAGAGAATGAACAATGTGCATGACAACATAATGTGGTTTTATGATTTTTAATTTGTTTTTATTTAATTAAAAGTTATTGCATGTATGACATGGCATAATATAAGAATGTGATTGGTTGTCTATGTGAAACCTTTTTACACTAACAATGTGTGGACATTATTCTCTTAAGGTAATTAATAACACGATTTGAAGATTCAATTGTTCCTTTTGAAGCATATTATCATGTGGAGCTGGTGGTAGCTCGATGAGAGTTGCATCTTTTGTTCAAAAAAAAAAAAATTGTATAGCTAGTTATTTTACTTGTTGCACAAACATTAACTACTACGAGTTTTTTTGTATGGTCGTTGCATCTTCCCGACACATCTTATATTTAAAAATCACATTTTAATAATAGTATTAATTTTCTTCTAAAAAACATTTATATTATTTTGTTATTTATAAGTAAGAAAGAAAATAATAACACTATTTAGTCGATTTCATTCGTATCAAATTAATTATAATGTTTAAACAAAAAAGTAATTAGTTATGACATGTAAAAAACCAAATAATTATATGTATTGTAAAACAAGTAATATAGATTAAATAAATAAATTAATCTAATATATTAATATTGATTTCAGGAGGAATAATTTATCTTTTATAGAAATATATTTATACGTATCGTTAATATATTTCTTTTTTTCCTCTAAAACAATTTTATTTATTATTCTCACAATGATTAATAA
>PYAF01002828.1:47287-60483 GCA_007407185.1 Glycine tomentella | reverse complement strand
ATAAAGTAACATGAATAACATTTTGGTAATTTAATTAAGACCTGATAAAAAAAAATAAGAGATACTAATAGAGGACATTAATAATTATGAAAAATTACAAATATAAAATTAAGTATTAGTTAGTAAAACATTTTAGTAATTTAGGGTATGTTAGTTAAAAAGTGTTTTAAAAAAAAAAAAAACAGATTCAATTTTCTTCTTTAAAAAAAACTATAACTATTTTTTAAAGCAAAGGAAATTTAAACAAAGGGACCCTTAATTAAAATGTGATAAAAATGTAATAAATTAAGAAATGTATTAATAAAGGACAATACAACTTATTAGCTATTCTTTCAGTTAGCTTAATTATAAGCTTCAACTAGCTTATAAGCTAGTTTTAACAAACACAGATAAATGAACCACTTGTTTAAGTCTAGACCCTACGAGGGTATCCCACCTCGATAGTAGTCTTGGTATAAGTACTTGGCATCTCACTTGTGCCTGCTATCAAACGACTCAACGTACATGTCCATGTGTCTTCAATGGATTCCCCGCCATACCACCCCTATAGATGGCCTCTATTCGAAGGACACAACCAAATTCTAACTTCACTCTCAATTAGAATCAGATGTAGATATAGGGGAGATCTAAAGATTCTTCCTCTGCTCATCGCGACTGAGACAGAGCTCGTGCCACCGCCTCAGAACCATAGTTCCACTGTCTGTACTGAACATTGGTGTCGTTTGTGGGGAACATATAAAAAAATAATCTCAAACACTATCACTGATCCATCAGTTTGAGTTGGATCGGAAAAACTTTCCAATAAGAATTGGGGAAAAGCACAAGTGCGAGTCTTCAACTGCCAACACGCAACACTTGAAGCAGAAAGGGAAAGAAGGAGCACCTCCTACTTCCTCCGAAATCGCAAAATGACCACCATGTCTGAAGGAACACGTTGAAGTAAAACTTAGGACAAAACTATCTCCAAAGTCTGATAAGTGATACTACTGCACAAAAACTCTACGTTTACTGTGCATTTTTTTTTTTTTTTTTTATCATAAATGCTTCATATTTCCATGAAAACCTCCTATATACATGGTTTCTATATCGGCATAGACCATAAAAAAATTTCTTTTCTTTTCTACTTATCATTTTATTACTTTCTCAATTTTCTGATTTCTGACTTAGTGTAGGTGCGTGAAGAAAGATATCATGAATGTTAGAGACGTGAACGGTGGTAATTAAAAATATCATCTGTGTCTTGAAATTTTTATATCACACGTAATTGTTGAAGATAGGATTTAATTTGTTGATAAAATTTAGTTTGTTGAAATATTGTTGTAAATTAGATAGGATTGATTTGTTTCGTTGTTTAGATTTATAGAATTTGTTACCTATACCTATTTTTAAGTTAGTACTGTTATTGATACTTGTATAAATACCTCAGTTTAAGCGGAGAATATCAATGAAGAGAGATGGATATTTCCATGATTAGAATTTTAACATGGTATCAAATAAATTTTTTTCTAATCCTCGGAAGTCATAATCCTCATCTATGTTAGTGATTTTTTTTTTTCTGACCCGTTTTATTTACACATATATGTTTTTTTCTTCCTTGAATTTCTTTACCCATATTCGTGGTTTACCATTAATCCACACTTGTATCCGCTTCAGATTTTTATTATTATCTTTCTCAAACCCGTATCCATCTCTTTCATCTCTTCGACCTACAAACTCCCCAAATCCCTAACTCTCTTCCGTCGCAAATGGACACCTCACCAGAAACCTAAGTCCCCACTACCTCTCCATCCACATCTTCTGCCGTTCCACCTTCAAATATAGTCATCCAAAAAGAGATATCATCCTTTCCCAACTTTGTCGTTCTTGACGGCTCTAATTATTCCCTATGGTCCCAGCTTCTCGACATGCGCATCGGTGCCAGGAACAAGTCAGGGTTCCTCACCGGTGCGACACCGAAACCATCCCTCAATGATCCCTCATATGACACCTGGGTCACTGACAACAATCGGGTGAAAATCTGGCTAATCGACTCCATGAACACTCCGTTGATGCGGCGATTCATCCGGTTAGAAATGGCCCATCAAATCTGGGAGGCCACCAAGCAAACCTTCTATAATGGTTCAGATGAAATATGCTTATTTGAACTTCACCAACGGTCCTTATCCTATAAACAGAACGGACACCCCCTTTCGGTGTACTACAATGATCTTCTCTCCATCTTTCAAGAGATTGATCATTGAATGTCTTCTTCTACCACTTCCGTCGTTGAGGTTGTTCAATCGTAATCATCCATGGCTCGCATGTGTTTGTATATTTTTTTGAGTGGACTGGACTCTGATTTTGATCAAGTCAGAGGAGAAATCCTACGCAAAGACCCAAAGTTGGATCTTGAGAACACCTATGCCTTCATCCATCGTGAACAACAACAGCGAGTTACGATGGGACGACCGTATTCTTCACCTGATTTCTCTGCCTTGCTGTTTCATTCCCTCATCCCTCTGCTACTTCTCATGGGCAGAAACACCGCAAGGAGGCACCCTCTGGAAAGACCTTCCAATGTACTCACTCTGGTGATTCCAATCATTCAAAGAACTGGTGTTATGAAATAATTGGGTATCCCGATTGGTGGGATTTCACCAAACATCCTCGTCGCAAAGCTGTTTCTAAAGCTCTCCTCTCTTCCGATGGTGACTCTTCCTCCTCTCCTCAGGCAAATGCTATCTATGAAGGAGTATCAAGTAATTCTCTTGCTCTCTCTACTCACTCTAGAAATTTGTCTTGGATAATTGATACTGGTGCATCAAACCATATGACTCACGATGCTTCTATTTTGACTGAATTTTTGCCTTTTGATAAATCTTCTGTTACTACTGCAAATGGCACCATTGCTAAAATTATAGGTCAAGGAATTTTTGTTTTATCACCCACCATTACCCTGCACTCTATACTTGTTGTCCCTTCCCTTGAGTTTAATCTATTGTCTGTGAGCAAATTGACTTCCGAACTTCATTGTGAAGTATTGTTTTACCCAACGTTCTGTGTGTTTCAGGACTTCCAAACAAAAATGATTCTTGGCTATGGTGTTAGAAAGAACAACCTCTATTTTTTTGAAGCCCCTCATAGTGCATCGGACATAAAGTATAAGGCAGCTGTTGTTCAGAATTCTGAAAATAAACATCTTACACTATGGCTTTGGCATAGGAGATTAGGACACCCTTCTTTTTCGTATCTGAATAAATTGTTTCCTCATTTATTTTCGAATTGTAATCCTTCTGAATTTCATTGTTCTACTTGTGAAATGGCTAAAAGCCATCGTATGCCTTTTTATCCTAGTTCAAATAAAAGTGAAATTCCCTTTCAAGTTATTCATACTGATGTATGGGGACCAGCTCGTGTGTCTTCTTTTTCGAATGCTTTTTATTATGTTTCTTTTATTGATGAATGCACTAGGATGATGTGGATCTCTTTACTGAAAAACAAAAATAATGTGTTTTCTGTATTTCAAAATTTTCATAATATGATTGCCACTCAATTTAAAACTTCCATCCAAATTATGCAATCTGACAATGGACTTGAATATAAAAATAAAGCATTTTCTGATTTTTTAAATTCTAAAGGGATCAAACATCAAACCTCTTGTGCATATACACCTCAGCACAATGGTTTGGTTGAGAGAAAAAACAGGCAATTATTAGAAGTCACTCGAGCTTTTTTATTTGACATGAATGTACCCTCTCACTATTGGGGAGAAGCTATTCTTTCTGCAGCTTATGTTCTCAATTGGACACCCTTTAGTTCTTTAAAGTTTCTAACTCCTCAACAGAAACTTGAAACTTTTTTTTTTCAATTCCTCATGTTATGAATCTGGAACCTAAAATTTTTGGTTGCACTGCATTTGCTCATATTGTAAAAGTTCTACGTACCAAACTTGATCCTTGTGCTAGGAAATGTATATTTGTGGGCTACTCTGACTTGCAAAAGGGTTTGATCCTAAAACCCACAAGATGTATGTCACACTTGAACTCTCTTTTAATGAATCTGAAGCTTACTATTCAAGGGGAGTTTCCTCTTCTTCTTCTCAGGGGGAGATATCTAATACTCGAGAAGAAGAATTCTGGTCTTCTACTTATATTCCTATCCCTTCCTTTACGATACTAATGCTCCTCAAAATCCTCCTTTACATGAGACACCAAACATATCCCACATACCTGAGACCCTATCCTTGGAAACATATGAAACACATTCTAATCTGGTGCCACTGAAACCACTTCTGCCCAAAATATAGATCATCCAATCCCACCTGCTATTGAAGTCATTTCTGTCCAGAATACAAATCCTTTACCTTTAGATATTACACATATTAGACAATCAGAGAGGCCAAACAAAGGCATTCCAAAGATCACTTATGAACCGAATCTAAAAGTGAAAGGGAAATATTCCATTAGCAATTATGTGTCATCCCATAGGTTATCTAAATCATATGCTTTAACAATTGATCAATTATCTATTGTACAAATTCCTTATAGTGTGCAGGAAGCCTTGGAAGATCCTAAATGGAAGCAAGCTATGAACACTGAAATGGAAGCACTTCAGGAAAATAACACTTGGAGTCTGACATCTCTACCAAAAGGGAAGAAGACAATTGGTTGCAAATGGGTTTATACTGTGAAACTAAGGGAAGATGAAAGTATTGACAGGTACAAGGCAAGACTTGTAGCAAAGGGATTTACACAAAGATATGAAGTAGATTATCAAGAGACATTTGCTCCGGTGGCAAAGCTAAATACCATCAGAATACTAATCTCTATATCAGCAAACCGGGACTGGCCCTTAAAACAATTTGATGTGAAGAACGCCTTCTTAAATGGTGATCTAGAAGAGGAAGTTCATATGGAGGTACCTCCAGGAGTAAAGACAACACATTTAAAACATAATATGGTTTGAAAACAGGAAAAGGCACTCTATGGTCTTAAACAATCACCAAGAGCATCTTTGGTAACCTCACTTTAGCAATGAAAACGTTTGGGTATCAACAAAGCAACTCAGATCATACTCTATTTATTAAGCATAACAAAGGGAAGGTGGCAATACATATTGTTTATGAAGATAATATGGTGTTGACTGGGGATGATCTAGAAGAAATGAAGTCTCTGGAAAAGAAGTTGGCTGCTGAATTTGAGATGAAGGATCTTGGTCCACTGAAATACTTGGAATAGAAATTTCAAGGTCTAAACAAGGAATTTTCTTATCTCAAAGAAAATATATTTTGGATCTTCTCTCTGAGACTAGATTATTGGGCAGCAAGCTAGCAGAAACTCCAATGGAGATGAATCACTCACTTGGTGTCTATCCGAATCAGAATGACACAGATAAAGGTAGATATCAAAGGTTAGTAGGTAAATTAATATATTTGTCACACACTAGACCTGATATTGCATATTCTGTAAGCATTGTAAGCAGATTTATGCATTCCCCTAGTGAGGAACATATGAAAGCCGTGTATCGAATTCTTAGATATCTCAAATGAACTCCAGGAAAAGGGCTGCTTTTTAAAAAAAATGATAGACCATGCATTGAAGGTTATACAGACTCAGATTGGGCTGGTGATAAGACTACAAGGCAATCAACTTCTGGGTACTTCACCTTTGTAGAAGGAAATTTAGTCACATGGAGAAGCAAGAAACAAAAGGTAGTGGCTAGGTCAAGTGCTGAAGCTGAATTCAAAGGTATGCTTTATGGTGTCTGTGAACTGTTATGGATTAAAAATATATTAGCTGAATTGAGAATTATATATAGTCAGCCAATGAATCTTTTCTGTGATAACAAAGTTGCGATAGAGATAGCACACAATCCAGTTCAGCATGACAGGACTAAACTTGTTGAAATAGATAGGCATTTTATAAAAGAGAAGCTTGAAAATCATATAATTGAGATTCCCCGTGTACGGTCTCAAGAACAACTTGCTGATGTATTGACTAAAGCTGTCACGGGAAAAGCTTTTGAAGAAGCCATTAACACGTTGGGCATGATAGATATTCATGCACCAACTTGAGGGGGAGTGTTGAAGATAAGATTTAATTTGTTGATAGAATTTAGTTTGTTGAAATATTGTTGTAAATTGGATAGGATTGATTTGTTTAGTTGTTTAGATTTATAGAATTTATTACCTATTTTTAAGTTAGTACTGTTATTGATACTTGTATAAATACGTCAGTTACAGAGGAGAATATCAACGAAGAGAGATGTATATTTCCAGGATTAGGATTTTAACAGTAATGATATCCATGTATCTGTTGTAAGACAAACTCTCCCATAGTTCTTGGAAAGGAATTTCTTCAACTTTTCTATCTCCTCATCATATAATATATAAATCTCACGCGTCAATGTAGCACGTGATGGGGCACTGGATTATGGTCACAAGATAATGAGATACTTGATAACTATTTCATTCTCCACAAATAGAAATATGAGCTTGGCTATCACAAACTGCTTTTTCACAAGTTCCTTTTGGCATATCTCTTGGTCAAATTTTAAAAACCTTGGTGAAGAGCGAACACCACCACCTAGTTGCCCTTCTACAATTTGCGATTAGGAAGCATTAAAGTTTTCCATTTTGTACTTTATCCGAACTATGATCGCATCTTAATAAATGATTCTGAATAGCACTTAGACCAGCCTTAAACTTAATTAGGGTACCACAATACTTGCATGTTGCCTTATGATCTTCCTCAAGATTTTCAATAAAATTCTCCCACACTACCAATTTTTCTTGCTTTGATGTTGCTTTTGAATGACTTGGTACTAGAGCTTTTGTGGTAGAGGCATATGGGGCATTAACAATTGAATGTTTTGCTGTCTCTCACAAAGAAGAATTCATTTGTTTAAAGCTATAAGAGACTGAAGTTTGACACAAAAAAAAGTTTAGATTGATTCCCATTTACAATATAAGATACATATAGATTTAAAATTTTCCATGGCAGCAATCAACAATGACTCATACCTTCATACAAACCACATTCATATTCAGGTTTTAGCTACACCTTTATGACTGCCTGTGTGCTCAGCTACTATATGGTTGGTTGAGTGCTAAAATCGAAAAAATTAATTTCTGCATCGATTTAAGAAGAAACCAATGTTAAATCGAAAAAACTAATTTCAGCATCGATTTAAAAAATATAATAATTGTGTTCTTATGTATAAGACCCAAGTTTGAAATAATATTCATTGTTTTTTAAAAGATTCAATCTATAATGTTTATTACGTTAATTATTTTTAGATTAGCAGTATCCTCATTAAAAGAAGATAAAACATTGGCAAACCATTAGAAGAGAAAGAAGTATTAAAGATAAGGATACTTTTGAAAATGATTATAAATTTAAGACAACTTAGTGCTATCAACAAAAATAAATTTCAGAATAAAAATAATAATTCAGAATCAAAAATTAAAATATTTTTTTTTATTGAAGTCACAGTGAATATTTTAAATATCTAATACAACAAAAATATTCACAGACAATGCAGTGACAAACTTTCTGCTTCCTGCATCACCATTGAAACACTTTAAATGATACAAAAAAGAAAAATAATAAAACAATAAAATAGTCTATTACATGATACAAAAACACCTTATATTACTATATATTTTAAATAAACCATTTATAAAGTACGTTAATTAAACACGACAAAAGTAAATTTTTTTACCACAAAACAACCAATAAAACGCCTTGGATATTGTTTTTACTATTCCAATGAAGTCCTACAAATACATGACTTTAGTTATGTTGAGCATAAACGTAAAATAGTTATCTGAACTAATATTTCTAGAGTTATCAAAATTTTCATGGTGTGAGAACTAGATCTATTAGATAGTAGTACATGTTTTATTTTATAGGAAAAAAATGCTAAGGGCACAATATAATGACCAAGCCTAAATAAAAATAAAAATAATGGCACAATATAATGACCAGAGTGGCACCAGTGGCGCGGGAAACACGCCCAGGCCACTGTTTTTCCACTACGGAACAGCGCTATTGGCGCTTAACGCGCGCCAGGGTCACTTAAGTGGCCCATTTCTCACTATTTCTCCACAAAAACACATCATCTTCTTCATTTCTCCATTTTCTCCATTGCCAAGCAAGAAAAGCTTCATAACCACTTACCCCTTGACCAAAACCCTTCGCATCCAACTTGAGAGTTGAAGGGAATCACCCAATAAGCTAGATTCCAACCTCAGTTCTTTTTGAGAACCATCAGACGGGGAGATCGTTTTCTCTAAGGACCTTCGCAAAGTTTCAATTTTGAGGGGAAAGAAGGCATTTTAAGGACGTTCAAGCTTGGAGAAGCCGTCCTCTACCCTTCCTTGACGTTTTAAAGGTAAGAAACACAAGTTTTATCGATTATTTGAGAATTTGTTTTTGAGATGAATAGTGACCCATTTGAGTTAGAACTGGAATTAGGCTTGGGTCCATTGGAAAAATATGCTTAGGAGGTTGTTGTGATGAACGTTTAACCTTGAGATATACCTTTTCTGGATTATGGAATTGGGTTATGAGGAATGTATGTGTAGGAAGAATGTTGGTTAAATTGATGATATTATGGTATGTATGGGCCTTGATGTCTTCACAAGATGTGTTTAGGAGATTATATAAATAGTGAAAAAGTGTTGAAGTAACCATTTTAGCCACCTTGATAATTATCGAAATGTGGCATGGATAAAGCATTGAACTCTTTGAATTGGTTTATGCAGAGTCATAAGGAGATTCTAGGGCCTTGGTTGGGCCAAGATAGATCCTATTGGGGTCTGTAAGTCACCAATTAGGTGCTAGTCCTTATAACTTGGAAAAAGAGTAAAAATGGGTTAAAATGGAAAAGAATAGTGTTTCTTTTCATGCAACGGTTGAGAACCGTTATTGATTGCTTTATGCCTTTATGTAGGCGTGATACAGAGGATATTGGTGGTTGTGACTACAAGGCCGAGAGAGCCAGTTTAGCACTTAGAGCAGGTTAGCTCTTTGTTCTTGGGAGTTTTTCCTTTGATTGTGTTCCACTATACTCTGAGGGAGTGATAGTTATTATATGTCATGATGCATGTGGTATTCAAATTGTGTGCTACTGCCTTTTAATTGAGAACATGTATATGATGTACACTGTGATGATATGTTGTATGATTGATGAGATTCTCTAGCCAGTAGAATAGACTAAATATAGACTTCCTTTAGAGCTAGAGTATCGTGGAATAACTCCATGTGGTTAATTGACATAAAAACCTGAGAGAATGTGCCCTTAAGTGGATGATCTTCTCTTGGAAGTGCCATATATGTTTGAGTAAAGTCCTGAGAGAATGTGCCTGTAAGTGATTGATCTTTTCTCAGGCAATGTTATATATGTTGTGTGTGTGTATATATATATATATATATGCTATATCTGTGTTGCATTCCCGATATTGGTAGCGCCCAACAGAATGACACATGTGTTGTGATATACATGTGATGTATTTTATGAGAGTCATGGTGGCTAGATTATGTGATGTCAATTTTGATGCTATATGTCATGGAAGTAAATCAGGGGGAGGAGAAGCCTCCAAGAACCCTGAGTTTACTGAGATTGTATCTCACCCTATTTGGGGATTATATTTTACAGGCGATGCTCAGCGAGTGGATGGTGGATCCCAGGGCAAAAGGCTCGAGTAGGGGTATGGTTCTGTGTGAACCTTAGGCATATTATTTTGAGTGCATGTTGGCTCATTGTTTTGTTATGCCTATAATTTTGTACCCCTGAGGGGAAGATGCACAGTTGATGTACATTGTTGTCGATTTTGAGAGATATTGATGTATGTGAAAGGACAGGGTATGGGACACCTTAATTTGTACAGCCATTGTTGAGTTACATTTAATGGGATATATGCATATGGCTTATTTGGTCCTCTAGTTGTATGATGTGAGTGTTTACCATACATAATGCAAAGATGGTATTGTTGTTGATGTATGATGATGTCATTTTGTTATTTGCTTCTGAATTAATTAATTATCTTTAATTAATTATTGCGCTTAACGGCCATAATTGAATGTTAATGAACTGGATGCATACGAGGCGTAACATACAACATAAGAATCAAAAGTCGTAACTGAACACAAATTTCAAGATCACAAATTAACCAACTTTCATGCCTGTGACTCTGCAGCAAAGTCCATTTCCTTAATATTCCTACTCAACCTGAGCCAAAGACATAAAAAAAGGCTTAACTACTTTCAAAAGACTTGTTAATCCTATATCAACAACACATAAAATCAATAGATTCAAAAACCCTTAAAAATAGAGTTTCATGATACACACAAATCAATTCGAACTTAAACTAATACAGTGCCTATATCAACAACACATAAAACTAATCTAAATACACACATGCCTATACAAAAACAACCAATACAATGTCACACCTATTAAATTTGTTGTGGCATGTAAAATACCCAAATCAAAACTTAAACTAAGATAACCAAGATATTCCAATTTACAATTACAATTTAAAGGACTAAATTGGTGATTCATTATAAAAAGTAGTTGAAAGTGTATATATAATTCATGCTCAAATTTTACTTGCATGTGCAATTTAAACTTTTAGTGGACATAAATTAATGGTGTTATTTTCAATACTAGAGGACCAATAGTACAATTAAGAATTTTTGTGTCTTATATCTTTTGTAGGCAATAAATAGGTTGTTAGGTGTCTAACACTTATTTTTTAATGAGAATATGAATCCTACTCATTCCTTGACCATTGATCACAAAAGAGCTTAAATAAATTGAATACCTCTTGAGGATATCCTTTATACACAGTAACAATTACTTGATATCACGGAAGCTCGTACATAAGTATATATGTCAAGAATAGGAACTTCCACTTGATCTTTCCTCTTATTTGAGTCATCAAAGAGAACATGAATCAAGTAGAGATCCTACCCTTCTTTAAATAGATAGGTAACCTATTATCCAACCATCATGGACATTATGCTCATTAGACCTTACAAAAAAACTCGGCACCCTTGCCTTTTGGGTTTAACCCAATAAAGATATGAACACATGGTAATTCCCTTACCCTAAATTGTATCACTTAATTAAACATAGAGCTTAAAAGGAAAAACATATTAGGTTGTATATTCAACCCATATTTTAATTAAACAAAATACACCCATCAGTAAAGGTTAAACAAAGAAAATTCTAACATCTCGGACCTTAAAATGACTGCTTCACATCTATAGATACTAAGAAGTTCTCTATTCCAAACATGCATTTTCTTTCCTTGTTATTGTATTATTTCATAACATCACTTAAAGTCTTACTAACTTAAACATACGAACATGTATGGTCTCATTCTTAGTTAAAGTAATTCATTACGACCTCGTCAATATAGACAGGGAGGGGGGAAACTACTCTTCCACCATATAAAAGGGGGAGATTACTTTAAACTAACTCAATTAAACAAATATGAAGTCATTCTCATTTGTAATCAAAAACAATTTAATATAGAAGAAGAAAAATTTAAACAATACTAGATGGTCTTAGTAGCCTAAAGTCACCTTATCAAGAAGATGTGTATGTACTGAAAAACAAGAAAAATGTTTGATTATATAAATAAAAATCCAATAATAATAACTATGCTTTTATTTCCTTAACAATTAAATTAAATATGATTCTTGAAAGTGAGTTTAATAAACATGGATACATCAATCATGTACTCAATGATCATAAATTAACAATGGGAATCAAATGCAATTCCTTTTTCCTCCCAATAGCCAATCCAAAGTGTTCATCCATATTCATTTCCTCAGGTTTCATCTTGTTTGGGAGTTCCCAGTTGAAGTGATACAGTAGTAGAGCTAGTGGAAGCATAATGCTAGCTAAACCTAATGTCATGCCTGGACATATTCTTCTTCCTCCCCCAAATGGGAGATAGTTAAAGTTATTCCCTTTAAAATCAATAGAACTACCCTCGAACCTTTCAGGGACAAACCTGTCAGCATCAGTCCAATATTGGGGATCTTTACAAATTGCATATGCATTTACCATAACTTTAGTTTTGGCAGGTATTTCATAGCCATCAATGATGGTTGGTTGAGAGCATTCTCTAGGGAGCAATAAAGGAGTAGGTGGGTGTACCCTGAATGTCTCTTTGATCACCAACTTCAAATAAGTAAGTTGCTCTAGATCACTTTCATGAATTATTTTCTTTTCTCTAAAAGCTTGTCTCAATTCAGCTTGTGCTTTCTCCCTCACACTTGGATTTCTCATCATTTCTGCCATAGCCCACTCTAGTGTTGATGCTGAAGTATCAGTTCCAGCAGCAAATATGTCCTAGTGAAACAAATAAAATATCATTATACAAAGTTTGGTAAAATGAAAGAGAAATTACATTTATAGAACAAAATTGGACAACTTTTTTTAGTAGAAAAGGAGATTAGAAGAAAAGGAAGAAAAAAAATAAGCTAAAGTAATTACTAAAATGAGAGGATTAAAGAGATTAATGTTATAAAAAGTGATGTTAGTGAGAAAAAACATACTTCAAAAACAGGAAATATAATAGAAGTGTTGAGGCATTTACTTACCAATATCAAAGCTTTGATGTTGTTAGTCGTCATTTGGATGTCCAGAGTGTCATCTTGTTGGATTCTGAGAAGAAGGTCAATAAAATCTTGGTCTTCTAGTTCAGCTCCATCTTCTTTTGCAATTTTATTCTTTTCTTTATGCTCTCTGATGATGTTTTCCAGGACCTTGTCAACCTGCTTGTGCAACTTCTTCAATCTGGTCATCTTTCCAGTTAGGAAATATAAGAATGGAATTGACGGAAAGACATCAGCAAGGTCGAATCCTCCCCCGGATTCTACGATTTTTCGGATCAAAGACACAACAAACTCATCTTGATCCTTGTATATGCCACCAAATGCTACCCTGGAAATAGAGGCACATATCAATGAGAAAATTCTACTGGTGAGATTGATTGGCGAACCAGCAGATTCGCGAATGGAGTCGATAAACTTTGCTGCCTCGTCTTCTCTAATGGAAGCAAAAGACTGAACTCTTTTGGCGCTCAGAAGCTCCGTGGCACACATTTTCCTCATTTGTCTCCAGTGATCACCATATGGAGCAAAAGCAATGCCCAATCCCCCATAGGATATCATTTGACCAAAAACAAGATGGGGTCT
>PYAF01002828.1:15414-30712 GCA_007407185.1 Glycine tomentella | reverse complement strand
AATAGGAATTCCATATGAAGCAGCTTTTGGCTCTCCAGACATGAAAGGTTTTATGAAGACTCCTCCTAGTAAGAAGATCTTATTTTCTGATTTGACTGCTAATAAAGATCAATCTAGGAGAAATCAAGCCAGTGCAATGAAGAGTTGTGAACCAGAAACGGCTAGGAGGAGGACAGACTCACTTGACCAGGTATTACTGTGTTTGCTTATGGGTTACTTCAGTTTTGCTTATACAAATATGCCACAGAATTGAGCAGACAAATTGGTTTGTATTGTTCAGTTGGTTGCTTGAAAAAAGATTGTGTTAATGTATTTCTATTTTTCATTTGCTACTGTTGAATATCATAAATCAATGGAATCTTGAGTTTGATTATAATCATGCTGTCAAGATTTCTGCTTGTACATGTGATTTTGTGTGTACATTTTTATGAATTGAAATAGTTATGTATCTACTAATTTAAAGGTGAGTGCTTGACATATTTGTACAAGTAACGGAATAATAATGCTGCTAAGAGAAAATAGTGGAGGGAAAATGTCCAAAATAAAAAATACCAATCTAAGACGGTTCTAATCACACCCGTCTTAGAAACTGTCAAAAAAACAAAATAAAAAAGCAATCAAAGCCGGTCTCCACACATGGCCGTCTTTATTTCTTACCAATCTAAGACGGTTCCCACCACACTTGTCTTAGAAACTGTCAAAAAATAAAAAAAATAAAAAAGCAATCAAAGACAGTCTCCACACATGACCGTCTTTGTATGGTACCCTTCTAAGACGGTTCCCACTACACCCGTCTTAGAAACTGTCAAAAAAAATAAAAAAATAATCAAAGACGGTCTGTTAACCGTCTTAGAAAGTGTGAACTTTCAAAAACACTGGAATCAAGGACGGGTGCGGAACCGTCTTTGAAGGCCTTCTGGAACCGTCTTTGAAGACCATTTATGTAGTAGTGTTTATTGTTAGAGAAGCTGGAGTGAGGTGTTGTCATCAAGAATAGGGTTATCTAGAAACTCTAACTTGTGTGAACCAGTTATAGAATATAAATAAGCAAATGGATTATTTTATGAAAAGTCATTATTTAATATTTAAAGCAATAGATTAACCGTTTTAGAATTTAATTTGTGATCTATGTATATATCAATATATTATATACCAATATTTTTAGTAGGAACTCTTGTATGATTTTAAAAATAAAAAAAAATCCTTTGATACTAACACATAATAATATATCTTCTCATTTCATATTTATTTTTTAAATATTAATATTAAGGACAAACTCATTTACTTTTTTTCGAAAAAAATAATAATGTTGGTATGATTTAATTGCTTGAACCTTCAATGATATATTAATTGATTTTAGCAATTCATGTAAAACACCTAAATTAGTATGAAGGGAAAAATAAAAAATGATTAAAAACTTGAAAACATAAAAATCAATCATGGGCAAACTCATTTAATATTGTTTTTAAAAAGTCTTTTTATACCAACCTATTTAGTAGGAAATCTGGTATGATTTAAACAAAAATCCTTTTATACTAACTCATAACAATATATCTTCTCGGCAAAAGAACCTAAATAATACTTTTTTAATTAAAAATTATCAATTTGGGACTGTTTGAAAACTAATTACATATCTGGGGCAGGGAGTCATGCCCAATATAAGCTGCAATTTTTCACTTTTTCACCATTTTTATTGTTGCGCCTTCTCTCTAAAAGTTTCCAAAGCACACCTCTGTTAGGTTTTGAGTGATTTATCTTTGCACCGAAGCTCTGCCAAGAAGTTAATTTATTAATTATGAGTATTATTTAATATATTATTATTATTATTGAATTATAAATTTGTTAGACCCATATTATTTATTTAGTTTTGTAGATAATTGTTAGGTATTAGTTTCTAGGATTTAGCCTGAATTGGTATAAAGATACAATATTTAGTGATGAATCTTCATCAGAAACAATGAGGAAGTTAGTAGATGGGCCTAAAAGAAATGTTAGAAGTTGGCAGGGATACGATATCAACAAGTACTCGTTTTACACCAAACAACAAGATGACAAGAGCACAATGCAAAACAGTGGGGTTAACCTTAGGACTGAGTCGCAGCATTTCGCTACTGTGCATGACCACAATCCCCGTTTAGCGTGGATGCCTTACTGTGGAGTCATTCATGACATCTGGGAGCTTAATTATGTTACATTCACTTTGTGTGTTTTCAAGTGTAAGTGGGTTGATATTGTAACATCCCGGGCGCTGACGAGCGCGGGGAGTGATCGCCGGTGCAGTGAGGCACGGACAAGGAGCGGCTCCTGGCAGGTACCAGCGGGAGGGGTACATGAATGAATCGAATACACACCCGAATGAGAGGGATCCAGAGGCTGTGCAGGTATGGGACTGTACAGTTGAGGATAACTTAAAGGATTTAATAGGTACTACCTATACCAACAAGGTGCATCTACTTTTCGGTAGCCTATAACATAAGAACTCCACAGTTAAGCGTGCTTAACTTGGAGCAATTATGGGATGGGTGACCTCCTGGGAAGTTTCTCAGGAAGTGTGTGAGTGAGGACAAAGCACACTGAAAAGTCTTGTGTTGGTATGTAGGGACAGTCGTTGATCCTGCAAGTGGCCGGGCGTTACAAGTGGTATCAGAGCAAGGCCTCTCTACCAGTACGGTGTGGTTCGAGGACGAACCAGGCGGAAGCTGGTGGACATGTAACATCCCGGGCGCTGACGAGCGCGGGGAGTGATCGCCGGTGCAGTGAGGCACGGACAAGGAGCGGCTCCTGGCAGGTACCAGCGGGAGGGGTACATGAATGAATCGAATACACACCCGAACGAGAGGGATCCAGAGGCTGTGCAGGTATGGGACTGTACAGTTGAGGATAACTTAAAGGATTTAATAGGTACTACCTATACCAACAAGGTGCATCTACTTTCCGGTAGCCTATAACATAAGAACTCCACAGTTAAGCGTGCTTAACTTGGAGCAATTATGGGATGGGTGACCTCCTGGGAAGTTTCTCAGGAAGTGTGTGAGTGAGGACAAAGCACACTGAAAAGTCTTGTGTTGGTATGTAGGGACAGTCCTTGATCCTGCAAGTGGCCGGGCGTTACAGATATCAATAGTGGTGTGCGAACCAAGGACTTGGGATTTACTTTGGTCGATCTTAACAAGCTAGCTTATCAAGATGAACCTTTCATCATGGCAGAACAAGCTAAACAGGTGTTTTATGTTCAAAATCCATGTGATGAAAGGTGGTCAGTGGTACTACATGGAGAAACCATTGTATTACTCTTGACGATGATGATTCAACCGTCGATACTGGTGTCACTCAATTCTCGACACAAATGTCTGACGTCAACAGAGAAGACTATGATGACGACGTTCATGCAAATCATAATGATCATGATGAAGGAGAATTAATTAACATAACTTAATGTAATTTTTTGCCTTATTAACTTGAAGCACATTTTGAACAATTTTCATAAATAACCTAACTTGTCAGTTAACTTTACTTATGTTTCTTTTTGTTTTTAACAGGGTCATGACTACACCACCGAACTCCCCTCCTCGTCCTGAGTCAGCACCTCCTCTTCCTGAGTCAGGACCTCCTCATCTTGAGTTAGCACCTCCATGTCCTGAGTCAGCACCTTCGCCGTCTACGACGAAGAAGACCAGGAAAGTAACACGTATGAGGTCACTGTCTACGAGGCTTGCTGGTGCTGATAGACCAGTGGTTCATATCGATCTTGCAACTGAGAAGGCAGATGGTCCTTAGGCAAAGAAGTTGAGGATGTATCTAGGGATCGTGGCTAGAGACAGGGTGGATGTCACGATTGCTAACTGGAAGGAAGTTCCTACAGCGTAGAAGGAGCTTATTTGAGAGGACATTCAGGTATTATAATTAAATGTTTGATGTCATTGCTTGTAGTTATACAACTTAAATGTTATCAAAATACTTAAACCCACTTGATTGTAACACAGGCTGAATTTGATATACCTGAAGCGTCTGAACAACGGATGAAGAAGAAAATACTGTAGATAGTTGGAGAGCGATAAAGGCAGTTTAAGTCAGATCTGGCCTTCAAATGGGTTCTTGCCCAAGGAAAGGATGATGATGTCGACGCTGTCTGTGACAAATATGACATTAGTAAGGAATAGTGGCACTAGTTCTGCAAGAGTCGTAGGGCCATTTCATGGGAGGTTAGCTTAGTTGAATCTTTTTACAATTTAATTGATACAGAGTCTTTGAAGCACATTTGTTTTGACATCTATCAGTGTAATTTTCACAGGGTATTAGAAAGAAGGCCTGGGCCATCCAAAAGATGAACATTGCCTTTCCTGTGTTGTCTCGTGGGGGTTACGAATTGTTAGAAAAGAAAATTATGGAAGAAAAACAAAAGAAACAATTGAAGGAAGTAGTCCATTCTGATAGCACGGAGACCATAGTTTATCCTCCATCCCCGGTAAGACGACACGTGAAGTGGAGGTTGGCTCGCATGAAAAAATCGAAGATATGACTATTGAGGCGGCACGTGAGATTGCAGAGAGGATTGTAAGTCAAATTAAAGGATGGTTCCTATTTTCATTAATGAAATTTTTCCTAACAAATGACTAAAGTAATGTTCTACTTTTTTTGCGTTGCAGGATTCCCTAGATGAGCAATCCACACAGGGTAGCTTTGTCCCCAGTGGACGTCAGGATGTCCTAACTACTGCCATTGGACAACCAGAGCACCCTGGGCGCGTCTGTGCTGCTGGAGCTGGTGTGACCATCACACACTACTTTGGACCGGATCCATCAATCTCTCACAAGTCAAAGTCAATGGCGCCTGAAGACTTGAATCGCTTGAAAGACAACATTAGGGTAGAGCTGGAGCAGTCGATCACTGATCGACTTACACAATCTATCACTGAAAAATTTACGCAATAAGTAATGATGTCATTCAGCCACCTGCAGTCCCAGATGCAGTCATGTCCTCTTGGTGCCCTTGTCAGCACCAAGGAAAGCTGTGTCGATCCCTCAGGGAATGACCCAAAACACGGGTGCATCTAACAGGCGTGGGTTGTATGTCAATGACAATCCCTCCCTGCTTGGTTGCTTCTGGAAGAGTTTATGAGGGGTCGACGACTGTGCACATCGTCCCTCTTGCCACTGATCAAGTCAAGGTGAGTGTTGAGGAATTCGAGATCCTAATGCTCGCGTCCCTGTACCCACTGACAAGGTTTAGTTAGTGGGGCAGACCCTTAACAATTTCCTTGCTTGGTCGACACATCTTGTACAACCTATTTGGCATAAGGTATATCATTTTTGCCTTCTTTCTTCCATTTACGAATGATTTGTCTCATATAAAGTTAACCAGTCGTTCACTTATGTTTGTTAATTGTGTAGGATAAATGTTGCGAAACGGCAAGTGTACCGTTCATTTCAAGTAATAAAGTAAGTAGAGTATCGTATCCATAGGGATTGAATGTCTAATTTTATCGTAACTTACAATCTAAGAGATTGGAAGGAAATAAATTGTTTTAAGAAAAGTAGTGTTGTGTTGTGGAATTAAACAAATAAATAAATGACAGAAATTAATAAGAAATTAAAACAAGTTTAAATTAATTGTAATGCAGTTAAGAGAAATCATTGTGGTTAGAATACAATCCCCTTTGATCCCTACCTCTTTCACTTGAATTGGTTATTAATTTCAATTACTTCTGATTACTCAAAGGATGTATCTTCCCAAATTTAGTTAAATCCTAATTCCTTAGCAATTTAACCCTTTAACCCAATTAGAAATCCTAATTCCTTAGCAATTCCTATCAAGCTAAGAATTTAAAAGAATACATCATAAAGTTTCTGCAATCATACATCTCTATCCCTAGGCAATGTAAAAACTGTTATTTTACTCCTGTCAAAAATTAGAATCCCAACATTCCTATTGCGAATTCTAACCCTAAGAACTTAAATAGAATGGCCAGTTCTAAGAAAGAATATAACAATGAAGAACAGAGTAAAACAAAGCAATCATAATAATCTCATATTAATACCAATCAAATTACAGAGGAGTTCACATTGGGTTTTGGCCCTAACCACAATAAAAGAAAGTTAGCCAGACATGTTCATGTCTAACCTCAAGAAATACAAAGAGAGCAGAAGCATTAATCTTCTTTAAATTCTGGCCTTGATCTTCTCTCCACTATGTTTCTGTCTGTAAAAGTATATTTCTGATATTTCTGTCTGTCTTCTTTTGGTCTCCTAAGTCCCTATTTATAATTCCATGTCCATATAGTTAATTAGGGTAACTAAACCCTTTTGCTATTTTATTTTTGTGACAAATCTTTCTTGGTTTTGCTTTCCTTCTTTTTTACTCTGAAATAGTAAAATAGTAATAAATTGAGATGAAAATAAATAAATAAATAAACTTATCTAATTTTAATCTATATTGCTAATTATTAATTGAATTATAACTAAATTAACCCTAAAAACTAATATGTGCTAGCAGCATATCAAATAATTCCCTGATTTAGATGTTGCTGTCCTCAACAATAAACAGAATTTCAAGATGAGAAGCAAGGATCAACAATCAAACATAACATCACATTTAACAATCTTAGAATCACAATGCTGAGTACAATCAATTTTCACATCAAAGTGTCAACAACACTTTTCAATTCCATCAACTGTAAGAGTCAGACTTGAGTACTTCTCACAAAGATATAACTATTTCACTCAACACTCAAGTGTATAAAGGTTAATATCATCACTCAATCCATCACAGTCATAGCACTACCATAAGCTTGATCATATTCTCAAGTTCCATAAGAGAAGAAGCATAAATGCATGCACAACTGATCAAAAGGTATTTATAGGATTGTAAGTTGGCTTGGCTCAAGGTAGGAAATTTTTTTTGATAGTGGCTAAAATTGAGATTGGATTCTGATAGAATTAGTCAAGTCCACTTAGCCAGTCTATCACTCTTATTCTCAAGTCCATCTTTATGCATTTGATCTTTCTTTGTCTCTGTTTTTTTTTTAAAACAAACAATGTAACAGAGACACTGGAATAATGAGAAAATACATTTAAATCCACCAGCTGGTATTTCAGACTTGTTATTTCCCCACTGAATAATTATTATTATTATTTACACTAATTTTTGTTTAACTTTGACTATGTTATTGAATTTAGTATAATAAGCAAAAAGGAAGCATTGAGTGTGGTTATTATCTCATGCATTGGATGTCGACGATAGTCCAAGAAGGCTTCAGAGATAACTGAGACATGGTAATTAATTGTCTAATTCAAAACTAATTTTATTTTTTGACTTGTTTTTGTTTTGTACTTATTAAATTATTTTTTATTATGTCATGCAGTATTTCACTGATGAAAGAACACTAGAACTCCAGACATTGAAGGCTATTAGGGTTCAATGGGCAAAGTTTTATCTTAAAATTAGAGATGACATATTACGATAGGTGGTTAAGGGATTTTTAAAACAGTTGTATAAACATTAGGTTAGGAAATCATTTTTATGTATATTGACACTATTGAATTTTATTTGTTATTAAATATTATTTTATTGTATTGTATTCTGAAATTGGCTGGATGTCTGGTATTTAATTAACAGGTTGAAGAACTAGTAAACTTAAAAAAACAGAAAAAATATTAAAAAACAACAACATCGATTTCCTTAAGAAAACTGAAGTTAACTTAGACTACAACATTGGTTTTGAGGAAAATCGATGTCAACATACACTACAACATCAGTTTCCAATGAAAACCGATGTTGATCTCATGTAACAACATCAGTTTATTTATGAAAATCGATGTCTCTATCTATGTAACAACATCGGTTTATTTATGAAAACCGATATTGTTACATAGATAGAGACATCGGTTTTCCAAAGAAAATCGATGTTGTTACATGAGATCAACATTGGTTTTCATTGGAAACCGATGTTGTAGTGTAAGTTAACATCGGTTTTTCCTGAAAATCGATGTTGAAGTTCCAGCTTTTACATTTTTTTATGTTTTTATTTATTTGATAGTGACATCGGTTTTTACTGAAACCCGATGTTGTATGCTTTTTGTTAACATCGGTTTTGATTGGAAACTGATTCAACATCGGTTCAAAACCTATGTGGAATGTCAAAAACTAACCGATGTTGAATGTTGTTTTTCTAGTAGTGCAAATCCTTATATTTTGAACGATTCCTTTTGTTAATTTTGCTTATTTTCTATAACCAACAAATATAAAAAAAAGTCAATAATAAAAATAAGCATATAATATATAATTGTTATGTTAGCCAAAGGTTGGTGACATTGTACATATATACATGTCCTTTCTCATAACACCAATAATGTACTAAATCACGACATTGAGAAGGATTAACCCTTGGATCTGGGATTTGAGCAACCATTTCCTCCTTAGTTTTGCTCTCATCTTATCCTTTTGATTTCAGTTCATATTTAAATTGCCTTAATTAGACTCATGTCATCAATCAATATTTCCTTTGTTTGTTTAGTTAGTTCAGGAATAAATTGAAACTTATTCTATTATGAGTATCATTAACAAACAAAAAAATATCATTTTGTTAGACATTACAAAACAAAAAAATTACAAGAAGCAAAATGAAACAACACTTATAAAGTATTATATTAGACCTGAATCAATTCAACCATGTCAGTAATATAGTCCTCAGGTATGTCTTTCCAACTAAGAAAAATGATAGGAGCACATTGGTGTCTCCTTACCAAGCTCCCAATTGCATTCAATAGAGTTTTCCCTTCCCAATCCATAGGATTGCCCCCATGATCTACTTCAACAAGTATGAATTCTCCATCTGGAAAGTCCCACACATCTAATATATGTGTATAACCTCTAGTCCCTTTTTTTTTTTACCTAAATCATTCATGGATATGACATTTATCAAATATATATATATATATATATATATAGAAAGAGAGAGAGAAGGGGGGGTGTCTATACTTGCATTGTTAAAAAGACCAAAAATTATAATTACCTTTGGTTGAACTTTCACTTGTACTTCCAAGAGAATTATGAGACTCACCATGATTTTCTTCTTGTATGTGTTCTTCTGTTTGTAATTGTTAATTTAGTTAATAAACAATTCAATATAAAATAAAGAAATTAAGTAAGAAAATTATACCTCCTTCACAATGTGCATTTTCTTCAATTATAAAGTTGTTATTTTGGTTCGCATCAATAGAGCTTTCAATTTATTGCTCTTTTGCTTGTGATTGAACATCATTCTGAATGGTATTCAACTTTCTATGCTTTGCCATAGTACGCTGAATAAACCAATCCAAAAAATAAAATAAAATAAAAATTAGATATAGCTATATTATTGACTATGAAATTTTTAAACAACATTCCAAAAATAAAAGAAGAATAAAGTAGTAACAAGTGGTGTGAATATAATTATTTGAAATGTGAATTTAGATTGCTTGTAAGCTCTTTTTTATCACCAATCTCCAATCACCAAGAATCAAACTGATGAGTAAAAAACAACAAATTTTGATAGAAAACTAACAACATCATTATTTTTTGAGTGATTTTATACATACAAAAAATAAACACAAGAGTAATGAACAATAAGAACAAAAAACTAAAGAAAGGAATAAGAATACATAAATGTGACAAAATGTTCAATACATATATACTAAAAATATAACAAAATGTTCAAATATAACAAATAAAAACAAATCATAATAGGTCAGCATCACTTTCATCATCATCTATATAATTATCATCCTTGTCATCTGATAAAATGTTCACCATAGGCATTGTAACTTTAATGATATCTTCACTATCATCGGCTTCTAGTCTGATCAAATCATTATCATTTACCTCTTTTAATAATTTTTCAATCCCTTGATCTATGTCATCGGATTCCTTATCACCCATATGAAATACATCTATGATTTTAGCATGCATGACAACAAGCCAATCATTTTGTGTTTTATTCTCCACATAGAATACTTTCTTAGCTTGAGATCCAAAAACAAATGGGTCATCACATATATCATTCAAATAATTGAATTCACTAATGTCATACCGAAATTATCAATTTTGCATCCTTTGTTTAAATCAACCCAATCACACTTGAAAAGTACAACCTTATATCTTCCTGAATAAAGCAATTGAATTATATCTGTTAGTGCACTATAGTAGTGAATTTCTCCTTCCTTTGGGTTTTTATCTCTTGAACTGGCATAACTTAATGTCTTACCAGTTACAACAATGCCATTATTTTGAGTGTTCAAGCATCTTTCACGTGTCTTTGTATGAAATCTAACTCCATTAACAATGTATCTGCTATATCTTCTCACTATTTCTAGTGGACCACGTGCTAACCACTTGATATCATTTGTCACTAGAGTGTTGCCTTGCTCTTCCAATCGAGCAACCTATCACAATTTTATTTCAAATGGTTAAAATTTTAAATGAATGCAAAATTTAATATTATTGATGTTTCCTATACTTTCTTGTTCAAGAAACCAATTTGGAAATTCTTTACTATGAATTTTGTCAACTTCATATAGAGAGAGTCGACGATTTTGTCTCTTGAGAATATTAGTGTGGCTCTATGTAAAAAAAGGTTAGAAAAAGTAAGCATTAGAATTGGTAGAAAGCTATTATACAAAATTTCAAATAACAAAATATAAACATGAAAGAAATTTGTATTACTTTTGAAAGGGGTCGACATTGTTGCTATTGAAAAGCACATATCTGATGAAGGTCCATCACAAGCTCAATAAGCTCAAGGCCAAGGAGGAGAACTTGAAGAGCTTCCTTTGGTTAGCCTTAGAGGACCCATGACAAGAGCTAGAATTCAAGCACTTCAAGAGCACATAAAAGTTAATTTGCACCTCTTAGACAAGCATGAAGAAGCACACCAACTCAAGAAGAGCAAGGGCTGGATTTTGTACTCTCATGAGTTTAGGCATACATCATTTGGCATCTAGAGCCTAGTTCTTGTGAAATACTTCTTCAATTTCAATTTCTAGATCTATTCCATAAGTAAATCCGAAAATCACAAAATCTTAGATCTACTTCTAGTTTTCTTAATTTCTTTAAAGTCCTAGTGAATTGAGTCTTGTCTTGTGTTCCTACACCTTTCCTAGCGATTAATTTTCAGTTTTAGAAATTTTGTTCATTTCATGTTCTTCCCTGTTCTTGATAATTTTCTAGTTTTGATTCTTGTCAACTTGTGCTAGTAGTTGTTTGTGTGTTGTATAACCTCTTGTTTTGATTCTAATCTCATTTCTAAATCTGAATTGATTTGTTAAAAATAAATTTTACATTGTTTTTCGTGATTCACCACATTTCTTTAGGTATTTTTGAACTTGTACAAAAGCAAAACAAAAGCCTATAAAAATGTTGTGAAAGAAACAAGAAAAGGAAAAAGAAAAGCAATTAGGTGTAGCCAAAGAAAATATTGAATTGGTGGCTGGAAAAACAGAATAAAAACAAAATTTAGAGGTAAAGAAAAGTTACAAAAGTTACAAGTTCAAATTTCCTTTAAACCACAAAATTGAGTGAACTTGTATGACATACAAATTTGGTGAAATTTGACTTCTAACACTTAAATTTGCTTAGTGTATCTCCTTTGTGCAGTTTTGGTCCAGCAACTATCCTTGAGTTGTCTCATTGAATTTCAATTTGACTTTGTGCTATCCTTAAATTTTTAGTTTTTGTTACTTTGTCTTTAAAATATTCCAAGGTTTTGTCTTAGAGTTTTCTTGATCTTGGATTCTTGAGTCTAGCTTAGAATTGTTTCCTATGCACTTTAGTAAAGAACCTTGATTGGATTGAGAGTTTTTGCTTAAGAGCTATCGAGGGACAAGTGTGGGAAAAGAAAGATAGAACTTTAGAGAAAAAGCCTAGATAAAGTGTGCAAATAAAAGTGTGAGTGGCAAACACTTAGAGAACACAAATTTCCTATATACTTGTGTTTTTGCTAACCATTTCTTTTGAAGGATGAGCTCAAGGGAAGAAGAATCTTTGTCACCTAAAACCTCTAGGTTTATGAAGGCTATTCCAAGGCTACAAGAGTGTTGATGACTACTATAAGGAGATGGAATTGATGATGACGAGGGCTGAAATTGTGGAGAGACAAGAGGCAACCATGGCTAGGTTCCTTCATGGCTTGAATATGGAAATTCAAGATGTATTGGAGCTACATTCCTATGGCACAATTGAGGAGTTAGTCCACAAAGCTCAAATAGTAGAGCAACAACTCAAAAGGAAGAAATCTTCCAAAACCAATGGGTCTGGAAATTCCAGTTGGAAGGATAATCCAAGGAAGGAGGTTACTTAAGTTAAAAATAAAAAAGAAAAGGTGGAGAGCTAAAATAAATAAAAAATCCTGACCCTACTCCAACAAAATCAAGCAATATCAAGTGCTTTAAGTGCCTTGGCAAGGGTCACATTGCTTCATAATGTCCCAACAAGAGAACAATGATTTTTTTTAAGGATGGAAGCATAGAGAGTGAGTCTTCACGTGGCTCAACTAGCTCTTCAAGTGAAGAAGAAGAGTTTACACTTGTGGATGTCGTTGAGGGTGATCTCTTGATGGTGAGAAGAATGTTGAGCAATTTTTGTATTGACAAAGAGGAGACTCAAAGAGAAAATATTTTTCACACAAGATGCTTAGTTGCAGACAAGGTGTGCTCTCTTATAATTCATGGAGGCAGCTGCACCAATGTAGCTAGTACAAGGCTTGTAGAGAAATTTCACTTGCCAACCACAAGTCATCCTAGGCCATACAAGCTCCAATGGCTTAGTTGGAGTAGAAAGTGGTGGTAAATTCTAAAGTGCTCATTTTTTTTCTATTATCTCTTATAAGGATGAAGTTCTTTGTGACATTGTACCTATGGAGGTTGGATGTGTTCTCCTTCGAAGGGCTTGGCAATTTGATAAGAAAGTTATACACAATGGCATGGAGAACACTTTTGAGTTTGAGCACTTAGGCAAGAAAATTATTTTGAGGCCTTTGACTCCTAAATAAGTGTGTGAGGATCAAGTGAAGATGAAAGAAAAGAGTGGGAACATGGAGGATGTGTACTGATTGTAAAAGTGAGGGAGCAAACTTGAGGTCAAGTTCCTTTCAAGAAGGAGAGGATGATGGAGGTTCATCACAAGCTTAAGAAGCTCAAGGCCAAAGAGGAGAATTTGAAGAGCTTCCTTTGGTTAGCCTTAGAGGACCCAAGACAAGAGCTATAACTCAAGCACTTCAAGAGCATATCAAAGTTAATTTGCATCTTAGACAAGTATGAAGAAGCACACCAACTCAAGAAGAGCAAGGGCTGGATTTTGTACTCTCAAGTTGAATTTAATTCCAACACTTGTAGTGGCAATAAATAGGCCTTTAGTGGCAATTGTTTAATAAGTTTAGCTGCACCTTCATGTGATTTTTAGCATCTATGTAAGCTTGTAAAAACTGTAGTTTGCATGTGGCTAACTCAGCCATGAGTCATCACGTGAATAGCTTGCACCTCAAACTTCATTAGCTTGCACCTTAAGCTTCATTTCATTTGCATTTAGCTTACATTTTTTTAGCTTAGGTAGCTTACAAGACAAGCTTAGAACTGTAGCTATATAAGGCCAGCCTTGTAACGACCTAAAATTATTCTAGATATTATATTTTTATTAGGGTTAAATTTTTAAGAATCGTTAGATAATTTTTATTACTAGTTTATTTTCATTTAACAGATCTTAGTATAAATTCTTAAACGTATAAATTATAGAAGTTGTTAAACTGATATATATATATATATATATATATATATTATGCATAACCACAGTCCTTGTTACAAAAGTCATTATTAAACAAGTACAGGATTTTCCATACACCAACCTAGTCCATATCTTCTTTCCTACACCACCACCAATCCAGGGCATCAAGGAAACTAACCACTATTGCCATCTAAAAAAAATGAAACAAATCTAGTGATAAATAAAATTTCACAGTAAGCAAAACTAAATCACCAAACACGTTAGTACGTTAGTAAATCATCATAAAATAATTATGTAAGCTATATTAATGCATGAAATGAATTTTTCCAGGGTGTACATGCCTTTACATATTGTACTGTATGTAGCTACACCTCGTACTGGATGTAGACGTTGCGATCGTCTTACGCGAACATGCATGATTTATTCCATGTATCTGCACTTGGTCACTACATATCATATTGTATATAGTATCAAATATCGTTTCACAAATCTCGTACTGGACTTGGAAACATAAATCAACATATCATCAATCAAGATCCATTCATAATAAAATCTATAGGATATCTAAGATGCCTGTTAGCTTCAGAGGGCAGCTCTGTAAGGACCCTCATCATGGCGCGGTTGGCGCCAGATCCCGCGCTGGTAGCGCCAGGGATCTTTGGAAGAAAACCCTGTTAAGGGTGTGGCGCTAATGGCGCCAGACTCATTGGAACTTGACGCACAGAGCGTCAGAGCCACGCGAGGGGTGCCAGAGGTTTTCCAGCCCGCGCGGATAGCGCCATAGGTGGCGCTGATGGTGCGGTAAGTGGCCTGGAAAACCAAGTTTCACTAGAATTCCACGCGGTCAGCGCCAGGTGTGGCGCGGACGGCGCCATAGGCCAGGGGGAGGTTGGCGCTGATGGCACCAGAGTGGCGCGGGTGGCGCCACAGGTCCTGGAAGCTGACGCTAGGGGCGCGGAAGTGGGGCTGATGGCGCCACGTACACCGCCATCGTGGCGCGGATAGCGCCGGAGATGGCGCGGACCGCGCCAGAGCTCGGGCAGGCAGAGTATTTAAGGGCAGTCGCATTTTCTGAAAAAAAAAAACTTCTTCTTCTTCCTCCCTTTGCCCTGGACCTCCATTAAAGCAAGCTCAAGCTTCCTAGGACCTTATATGTTGGCCTAAACACCTCCCTACGACCTAGAAACTTGAGAAAACCGATTAGAAAGCTATAATCCTTCATTCTTTCCTTTGAACTGAGCAAAATTCATTCCCTCAGAAAACCCTTGGAAACTTGAGTTTGGCGAAGAATCAAGGGCTCAGCAAGGACAACAGAGCTTGAGGAAGCAGTTCTGCAGCTTGTCTGGTCGTCACTGAGGTAAGAAACTCGAGTTTCTTCGGTTGATTTTGAGAGTTGGGGTTTTCTGGATTTTGTGATCTATATTGATCTGGGGCTAGAATTAGCCCAGGGTTCTGTAGAGAAACCTGTTTAGAACTGTCTAGTGATGAAGGATTAGCTTTCAGTTTTTGAATTGGTGAACTTTGTATATTGGCTCTGTGGATGCATGTG
>PYAF01002828.1:4395-15314 GCA_007407185.1 Glycine tomentella | reverse complement strand
TGTTTGATTTCTGACATGCTAGAGCCTTAATTATGATTGTGTTGAGCCTGAGAGGCTAATTGAACGGTGCTTTGAGTGAGACTCAGACCGTTCCAGTGATATTTGCAATATGGGCTAATGCTGGCCAGAGCTTATATGTATAGGCTGTGCATTGAGTCTGAGATGACTCAGATGCTTGGTATTCAGCCTTGAGAGACCTTGTGTGGTATGTGAGAAGCCTAGTGTGGGCTGAGAATGATTGAATCCTAGGATAGGGGAATTCTGTACATGATATGTGCTGTGTTTGAATGTCTATGGATTGGTTTTGATATTAGAATATCCCTTGAATAAGGCGTGATATTGGAATTGTTGGTGGCGGGAGCCACAGACCAGGGAAGGAACTGCAAAGTGATACCTTGCCAGGTAAGTTCTGAGTCCCTGGGGATTGATTCCCACTTGGTTGCACACCACACTCCGGGGGAGTGATGGTTATATTCATAATGCATGCATTGGTTGTTGCATATATTACCCTGTGTGCATTTGTGCCTGGTTATGCTATGAACTGTGGGGGCATTGAGGGGTCTCTGCCCAGGGCATTGAGTGAATCTTTGCCATGTATTGAGGGCATTGAGTGAATCTCTGCCACATATTAAGGGCATTGAGTGAATCTCTGCCATGTATTAAGGGCATTGAGTGAATCTCTGCCATGTATTGATGGCATTGAGTGAATCTCTGCCATGTGGAACGACATTGAGGGTTCTCTGCCATGGATGTGAAATAGCCTTGATATGTATGCTTGTCTGATGTTTGTATTGTGAATTATGGGCCAGGGTGAGGATGATTTCCCAAGGACCCTGAGCTTACTGAGATATGTATCTCACCCCGTGTGGGGATTTGTGATTTCAGGTGACTCTTCAGATAGAAGAGAGCAGTCTCAGGGCAGGAGGCCCGAGTAGAGACATTTATGCTTGGCTGAGAACAGCAGAAGGAGCTTGAAGGCTCAGTTTTGTATTTTGTTTATGTTTTGTACCCTGGATAAGGGTTGTATAGTTCTGTAAACCCTCGGTGAGGGCGGTTATTCTTTTGTATCGCCACGGTGTGGTGAAAACTCTGATGTATATGGATGTACAGAACTATTAATGAGATGTTTTTCCTCCTGAATATATTGTATATGTTTACTTATCTGTCTATGTTTATTTATGAGAAACTGGATCAGCAGGGGTGTATGTTATGTGCCTTATCTATATGCTTGCTTGATATATTTGATTCCATACATAATGAATCAAGAAAAACGATTCTATGGTTCCGCTGAGTAATATTTAATGTTAATGAGACGCTAATCTGATATTGTTAATGATAATGCACCGGAGGCCTACGGGGTGTTACAAGCTCGGCTCAGCCCAGTCATCATTGAAGCTAGTCTCTATTTGAGATGTATTGATAGCTTGAGAGGGCACCTTGGCGCAGCCCGATCTTCATAAAGATAGTCTCTATCGAGGATGTCTTGATAGCTTGAGAGGACATCCCGGCGCAACCCGGTCTTCATGAAGATAGTCTCTATCCGGGATGTCTTGATAGCTTGAGAGGGCATCCCGGTGTAGGCCGGTCATCAATAGGCCAGTCTCTAACCGGGATGCCTTGATAGTGAGAGTGCATCCCGACGCAGGCTGATCTGGTCCTTGAGGACAGCCCGGCTTGTCCTCTAGTGCTTTCTGAGAACTAGTCTTTTCTTATAGATAACGTGTCTATTTTTGCTTTTAGCGGGGTATGCCTCGTCTATCTTGTATATCTATTTGGGTTTAATATAATTTACATTTTTCCCAAAAATTAAAAAATACATACCACCTTATGGAAAAATATTGTTATCATAACTTCATACGTACTACAAGTATGGTTAAACCGCCATACCTTATTTAAGTAAAACCATTACCAACTTAGGCATGACTAGAGTATCCTTAAGCTACAAAAAAAATCATGTTAGTAATCTAACTAATAACCACTATATATTTTTCAAATAATTTCTAACTCCTTCAAACCTTCACAAGAAAAGATTAAAACCTAGCATGCATCTTAATCTCCTTTCACCTACCACCTTACTACTTCATCCTCAAATTTAACCACTCAAGCATTTGAACCATTTAACTACATACCATTCAATCTCTACTTCTAAAAATTAATTCAAAACAGGTGCATAATAAAAATATGAACAAACAGCCCAAAGATCATCAAATCACTACCTAAAATCATCAAATGTGATTCCAAATATCACTAATATTTCAACCTATAAATCATCACTTATCCTATGGTTTAAATAAAGATTTTCACATCATAAAATAACTTCAAATGACATGAAATTCCAGCCTAAATAATAACCATAAATCGGTACATTTAAACATGTAAATTAGTCCAAATAATTTCTTAACTAAGGATTAAAGCCTAGCCTACCTCAAGTGAGTTTTGATTCTTGAAGAGGAATGGAGTAAGGGCTGTCTTCCTTGGGAAGATCCTCTAAGAAATGATGTCTTGAAAAAGAAAATGGCTGATAGGTGAAGTGGTAGAAGATGTCACGGTTTGGACCAAGCAAAAGAGGTAAAAAGGAAAAGCTTGTCAAGAAGCAAATAAGTGACCATAGAGTGTATTTTGGCCAGCCATCTATATGTGCATTTTTTTTTTCATATCCCTAGCTATTTATACTTCTTTAATCAATTGGGTTTTAAGTGATTTAGTTGGGTTATAACTGAATTAGGATTTAGTTTAGTTAGAATTTAACTAAATCATCATTACCTTGGAAGATATTTAACCTTAAGCCTTATCTTGACTTTGATTCTTTTGGTCAAGATTCTCTTAATGATGGGATTTTGGGGCAGCTGGCTTCTATGTGGATCTTGGCTGAGCAAGGGAATGCAATTGCTTGGTTTAAATTATTCCACATGCACACAAAAAGCCTTAATTACATCTTTTCACTTTAGCAAAAAAAATTTACAGCAACCTATATTTTTAATCTTTGCATTTGGCTTATTGTTTAAGTGCATTCTTTGTCTTATTAAAGGATTATATGCACGTGGATTGGTCTTGGACAGATGAAACCTCTGATTTTTCATCCTTTTGGGGCTGAAGATTTTATTCCTTGGGCCAAAATCCAAGAGTTAAGTTGTGCCCAATCCAAAAGGTCCAAAGGGCTATAAACACTTAACCAGATAGGGTTCACTCATTGTTTATTCTGTACCAATCTACCTGTCCAAAAATTCTCATCTTCTAGTATGTTAAACTAGACTTCCTAAGATTTCTATCAAGGTATCATATGTATTATTTGGAGTTATAAAACTCTAGCTATAACATTTTTAATCTAGACTTCAAAACTGCCAGCAAGCTGAAAAATTCCACACTGACATCTCTTAATGTTTTAATTACTACAAGTACTGCACAAACTATATTTATCTGAAATTTTTATATGTTGTATTAGACATATAAATTTTTAATTCCATATATCATACACTAAATTTGGATAAGAATTGAGAGAGAAATAAATTTCTCAATTCGGGTGGCAGAAATGAAAGTTTTGGGCAGCTTATGTTCAAATAAAATTTATCCTATTATTCTTATATCCCACTCTCATCCTACTTCCATAATTAAATCATAAATATAACTCATAATATAATTTTGAGGATGTTACAAGCCCAAACATATTGTACACACCTTTTGGCAAATTAATAGAAATCTGAAATTTCTTGTGAGAGTTTATCTCTTTGTTCTTATTCAGGAACTTCTTGGATCTTATCAATGAATGTTTTAAAATGATTAAAAATTACTCATACCTTTCAATAGGATACATTCATCGATAATGTACAGGATCTCCAACTCTTGCTTCATGTGCCAAATGGATTACCAAATGTACAATTATGGTGAAAAAAGATGGAGGAAAAATCCGTTCTAATTGGCATAATGTTTGAGCTACTTGATGCTCTAAGTGCTCTAAATTACACTCATTAAGAACCTTGCCACACAACTCCTTGAAGAATCGACAAGGATTAGATATAGCTAAACTCACTTTGTCTGACAAACAACCTTTCATAGCTATAGGAAGAAAATCTTGCATTAAAAGATGACAATCATAACTTTTGAGACCAAATATTTTATGTTCCTTCACTTGCACACATCTTGAAATATTAGACAAATATTCATCTAGAGCTTTTATTGTTTTGAGAATTTCCAAAAATGTTTCTTTCTCTTTTGATGTCATTTGGTAACCAGCTCTACGAAAATATTGTTTTCCTTTACTTGGATGCATCTTTGGATGTAATTGGCTTCTAATATTCATATCACTAAGATCATAATGTGCCTTTTCATTGTCCTTTGACTTACCTTCTAATTACAACAACATCCCAATAATGTTATAACACACATTCTTTTCTATGTGCATAACATCAAGATTATGACGGAGCGCACTATATTGCCAATAAGGCAATATGAACAAAATACTTCTCTTTTTCCATGGTGACCAATCCCCAACTCCATGATATTCCATTTGTCTCAAAGCGAAAGCTCCACTAGGTAGATTAGGTGGAGATCTAAACTCCTAGGTTCCATCAAAATCTCTTTTATTGTATCTCTACTTATGACCGGGCTCTAACCAACAGCGGTGACACCTATAGCAAAACTTTCTACCATAATGCAACCACTTTGAGCCAATCTCAAAACCACAACATGGACAAGCATATTGACCTCTTGTGCTCCAACCAGACAAATTTGCATAAGCAAAAAAAATCATTAATAGTCCACATAATTGCAACACGCATTTGGAATGATTTTTTTTTACATGCATCAAATGTTTTTACCCCAATTTCCCATAATTCCTTTAATTCTTCCACAAGAGGCTGCATATAAACATCAAGGTTCATACCTAAACCTTTTGGCCCAGGAATAGGCAATGAAAGTATAAAATTAGGTTGCTTCATACATATCCATGGAGGAAGATTGTATGGAATAAAGATAACAGGCCAAGTGCTATGGGAAATTGACATAGTTTTGAAAGGATTAAAGTCATCAGAAGCCAAACCTAGTTGAACATTACGAGCGTCACAAGAAAAATCAGGATACTGACGATCAAAATCCTTCCAAGCAAATGAATCAGCTAGATGCCTCAAGAGTCCATCTTTAGTTCGACCATCCTCATGCCATGTCATAGAACAAGCTGTTTTTGAATATACAAAGTCTTTGTAGTCTAGGTATAAGAGGGAACCATCGAAGAATCTTTGCTGGTATTTTTTTTTCTACATTCAACATCATCAGAGTTGCATTTCAATCTTGACAAATTACATTTGGGGCAAGTTTCAGCATCAGGCAAAACCTTCCTATACAATATGCATTCGTTGGGACAAACATGAATTTTTTCATATGATAGACCTAACCTTGAAATAATCTTCTTTGTATCATAAAATGATTTGGGCAAAGTATTTTCTTCTGGTAATACATCACTTAAAAACTCTAACAACATCGAAAAACATTTGTCAGTTCACCCATTTAGACACTTTCTGTGATACAAATGTATAAAGAATGACAATTTTGTAAACTTCTTACTACCCTGATAAAGACTTTTCTCTGCCTCTCTTAATAGCTGATAGAACTTATCTGAATTATTGTCATCTTCAGATTGTTGAACACTACGCCCATTCATGAATCCTCCAGAATCTTCATCCTCCATATTTATATTTGTATCATCACTCTCATTAGTTCATGCATTGTGAATGCATCATGAACCAATGTATCCATATCATGATCAAACTCCCCTTACTTGAGATGTACCCAAAGATCTAGATGGACCAACTTGTTCACCATGAAAGATCCAAGTAACATATTCGCTTAGAAACCCATTACTAATGATGTGCTAATAAACATCCATCTGAGAGCGTCACTTGCAATTGACACATTTGGTACAAGGGCATAAAATTTTTCCATCCTTCGATGATTTTGCAATTGCAAAATCATAAAAATTTAAAGCCCCTCTAATATACTTCTCTTTATTGAGAGAGTTGTAATCTATCCAACTCTTATGCATTTGATAAAATAAACTGAAAAAGTAGAATTCATAATAAATTAGTGCTTAGTATAAATAAAATATCCATATATAAATAAATCATAGTCTTGTCAGCAACTATAAAAATAATAATGTTAGCATTGAAAAGACAAAATATTTTAATTGAACAACTTGCATACATTCCTGATGGAAGAAATTCTCTAAAAGCAAAATCAAGACCATATGATGGTTACATTATATGCATACAAATTTTTTTATATTAAACAGGACATCATTTATATGGAAGAATTTTACCTTAGTACCAACACCAATTTTCTTTAAGAATTGAAGTAGGAGACATAGGATACAGTAAAGTAAATAAAACATATCAGGAGCTAGAGGGTGAGCTTTCTGGAATCCATAATCTTGGAAAGTGCCATCTTTTTCTATTTTATGTTTTCAATTTGTCTTTACGAGGATTTCGTTCCCAGCTTCCGTGCTACTTAAGGCGGAGCCATTGATTCAACTAAACACTCCTCTAGAACAAGGCTATTCCTTTTCATGTATCCATTGAGAACTCAGTCAACGCACTATAATGAAAAGCATTTGAAGAAGAGAAATGTGTGACATGACATGTAATTGATGTAGTAATTTTCTTTTGATATGTTTTTCAATTTTCTTGCATTTTTATTTCATTTTACAAAATTTTTATATAGTACTACTCCATAAGTTTTTAGATAAGATAAGAAGTTGCTCAATAAGAAAATGTCATGTGCGTTGGTCAAAGTTTACAGTAAAACTTATAAATAGCCTAACAATAAAGGAACGCAACTACGCAAGCAATAAATGAAACCATTACATACATTTTACTCATAAAATAAGTCATGTTTTTCTCCAATTATTTGACCAAATTAAATAGCTTCAAAATAAAACAATGAAACGTCATACTTCTACATATTTCATCCCTTTTTCACTTTATGCTTATTTCATTCATTATAAATAGTTTCGTTTTAATATAAAGTTTGTTGATACGAAATTTAAATAACTTATAGTTTATTTAATTACATGATAAATTAAATAAACTTGTGCTTGATTTGATACCTTATTACTTTTTTTCATTTTTATCCCTAGTCACTTAATGAAATTCTTAATAGAAGTACTTAGTAAGTTTGTTTACCAAATAATGTGCTAAGTACTTTAAAATTAACTTAAGAGTTAAATTGTAATTTTAAGTTAATTTATCAACTCAATTTGTAAGAAAACTATATTAAGAAACATATAATATTATAAGATCCTTAATCAAATGTTAAATAATATATTATTTATTTATTTATTATCATATTTAAGGGAATGAAGACATAAAAGTGCCAGCAAATTTAAGCTGATAGTTATTGATCATATGTTGCGATAAACTATCATCTTCTTTTCTAATAAAATGATGATTGCTACTCATAATGCTATATACACATCTAGATCGATAAAAGGGAGAAGAAAGATGCTTTAGCACTGAATCCATGTACAAGAGCCACTTGCAAAATAAATATACCCCTCATTTGCCACAAATGAGGTTTTAAAACTTTGAAGAAAAAAAAGGGGAAGAAAGATTATGATTAAAAGAATATATATATATATATATATATATATATATATATATATTGTTTCATTTGGTTTTTCTAAAACCTTAAAGAGCGAGCAAAATTCAAAACTAATTTCAATAGTGACAATTGACAAACAGCAGTCACGTTCATACGAATAAATATTTTTCCGGTGAAGGAAAAGCATCTTTAACTGCCAATTAGGCACGCTCTAAACGTCATCCATTCAACAAACTTAGAAGGGTAAAAAAAAACTTAGGATGCTCGCAACTGTTTCTTTGAACACAGCAAAAACAGTCGAGAAAATCAAAGTCTACAGAGGGAAAAATGGAGTAACAGGAACAACCCTCCACATGTGAACCAGCTAACATTTTACATGTTCTCATATTATTGTTTATTATTGAACTGGTCTTATATATTAATATATTTTACATGTAAATGTATTTCTATATTTATTTAATTTGTATGTAAGAACAGTAGTGTAGTGAGTGGATATGTATAAGGCTATTTATATATTTATATAAACTCAGTGTTGCCCACAACCTACTAGCAAATAAGTAGCAAACATTGATGATCTCTTTGAACCCTTTACATATATACCTACACAGTCCCACAGTGATTTTTTTCTTCTCTCTTATCACAATCTCATTTCCTCCTCTTCTTCATGCACACAAAGGATAAGGCTTATAACACCCCAAAATTTTGGAATCACAGTCAATTACTAGGGTAAAATGTTAATTAGAGGCAATACGGAAGGATCTAGGGAAAATGATGAAAATACCCCTGGATATTTTGTAAATGACTAAATTACCCCTAGGTAGTTTAGCAAGACATTTTAAGGAAAAAATCCTATAAAAACCCTTGGACGTTCTGGAAATGATCAAGAATACCCTTAGGGTGACAATTATAGAGATATCCTGAACATTTTTAGAAATGTCGATTATACCCCTAGTGTGAGTGGTGAAATTACCAAAATACCCTTATATCAAAAATGACCAAGATGACTTCAGAAATTTGTGGGAACCTGAGTATAGGATAAAATACTTTTAGATAACAAATTATCAGCAAGGTTGAGGGCAGAGAACCCTAAAATAGAATTTCTAGGAATTTTGGAAGATAGGTTAAAAAGAGCTTAATCTAGCAGACATCAGAAAAATTATAAGTAAAGTATGAACATAATCTACAGAATTTTCTATTAATTATGGGAGGAATAAGTGTTCTAAATAATTTGGTTTAGTAATTTTAATCATTCAAGGCAAATTGGGACCAATAAGAAATTAGAATTTTGCTATTACATGTAATAAAAGGAAAATATGTTGATTTGGTTCTCTAAGATCAAGCTTTGGCTATGTGATACAAAATCAATAGAGAAAGCTTTAAGAAACTTCAAGAATGGACACATGGAGAGTTAAGAAGCTTAGCCATTTCCATTGGTCCAAGTAGAAAGTTAATCATTAATGCTTAAGAGATATTTGGAGCAAATTTTATTTTATTTCCTTTTGGCAGAACACGTGGACATTTCTAGGTATTATTTCAAAGATCCCAACGGTCCAAAGTTAGATATGTGAGATAGGAGTGTGCCTTTAAAATTTCAAGACGATCCAACGGTTAACGAATCCAGAACCACTATTTTACTAAATGGGTTTTGGGGAAAATTCAAGAATACAGGAAAAAGCACAAAATATCTCTAATACCTAGCTATACCACGAAATTGATGAATATTACTAGGGATGGCAAAACAGGCCTGGCCCGGCAGGCCGGCCCATTTAGCCCACAAAAAAATGTGGGACGGGTTGAGATTTTGAGCCCACATTCATTAAACGGGCCGGGGCAATCCGGCCCACAAAAATGTGGGCCAAATGTGGGCTAGGGGCGGGCCAGCCCACCGGGCCAGTAGCCCACCAATAAAAAAATAAAAAAATATATTTATAGGTAATTAAATGAGTGGCTTAGAGGAAGAGTAACTAAGAAGAAGTGATTGATTTTGGATCCTTAACCCTAATACATTTTTATTTGGAACCTAATAATGAGTTATACTACATGTACAAATATGTTTTGATTGCCTGCATCATTGTGAAGCAAATTTCTAAGAATTTGTTAAGATTTATGAGCTAATTGAAAACCATTGTTAGACGTGTATTCCTTGATTGCTTTTGCTTATATTAGGCATGTATTTTATATTAAAAATCATTGTTATAGGATTAAGTTAGTACATTATTAATTTTTAGTATAAATAATTACATTTGAATTTTTTAATAATTTTTTTACCTTTTTTTAAAAAAAATATTTTTTTATTTTTTAAGTGGGCTGGCCCACTAACCCACTTTAAAGTGGGGCGGGCTAGTATTTTCAGCTCACTTTGTAAACGTGGGCCAGCCCGGCCTGTTTTTGAGTGGGTTGGCCCACTTTGCCATCCCTAAATATTACTCTTCAAGCTGAGCAAATCCACGTGCACTATCAAGAGAATTAGGGAAAGCTTGAGAAAATTCAAGAAAATGGACACATGTAGGGTGGAAAGTTACTAGCCAATAAGATGGAATTTAGTGGAAAGTTAACAATGATAACTTAAGGAGATTTTTTAGCAAAAAGCATTTCCCCACAAGCTAAGGCAGCCAACGTACACATGAGGAAAGGTGGAGAATATTGTAGAACTTGGACACTTGGATGGTTAGAAATAACTAGCCAATTAGATGAAAACCCATGGAAAGTTAGCCATAATTACATTAGAAATTTTTGTAGAAAAATCAAGCTTAATCACCCTATAAAAGGATGATAGAAACCGAAAATTGGTGGCTGTCCTAAGGGAGTTCAACCGTGCAAAACTCCTTCCAAAGCCTTTTCATGTTATTCCTTTCTAATTCACCTTCCACCTAGAACAAAAAATAAAAGCTTATGCCTTGGAAGTCCACGTAAAGATCAATGGATACTAGGAGCAAGGCTATTCAATTTTAAAGGAGAAAGCAAGGTAAGGGGGAGTTTATGATAAGCTTAGTTTGAATATTACTCCTTGCTTTATTTCCTTAAGTTTTGTAGACTAAGTGTTTGTTGAATTGTCTCAAAGAAGTAAAGTTGTTACATGAATGATTATTGGATTAGGTGACTTAGTTATAGGAAAAAGAATGATTGTTGTATGAATAATTAGAGCTTAACTTAATGAATGAATGAAAGGTGCTTAAGATTATAGGTATTATGGTTATTTTAAAAGTAAAACAATTGACTAATGGAAATATTTTACTAAAATCAAAGTGTTTTATGTTCTACTAAAATTTACATGTTTCATTAAAAGTGTTTTGTAAATTCTTGAAATATGTCTATCTTATGCTAGAATTATG
>PYAF01002827.1:232327-250435 GCA_007407185.1 Glycine tomentella | reverse complement strand
GTGTATTTGGGATTTGGGTTTTGAGTGTTATCTTCCTCTTTTGTACTCTTCTTCATTCTAGTGGAACTCTTGATCTGTCTTCGCCCGTGGACGTAGGCACACTGCCGAACCACGTTAAATATCTGTGTCTTGTCTGTGTTCCATTTTACTCCCCATTTTATTTTTCTCCATCTCATATTTTGCTTTATCCGATCCAACTTTCGTAACAGTATGAATCTGAAGAAAAGAAGGTCACTACCATGAGGATAGATAGTGTCAAGTATAATGAAGAATTATTGGCACTTGATCAACCTAGTGATGATGATCATGATGATGCAACCGCTAGCTTTGGTGTTTTTAGTGCCATTGAAATTCAAAAGATGAAGGATCCATACAAGCACGGTGATAACAAGATTATGGGCTATAAGCCCAAAGACAAAATATATATATATATATATATATATATATATATATATAATATGAACTTATTCATTTTTTTGTGAAGTCTTTTTATATTTATTGGTAGTTGATAGTGTAATCAACTTCCAACTTCTAAGTATAATTTTTTCGTAATGACGGATGATTCATCTTATGCTTTCATGCTTTTAAACAGGGTCGTGTAGGAGGCTAGGCCATCTAAGTTGCTACCTTAGGTCTCAATTTTTTTAATTATTTGCTTTACATTTAACTATATTGTATTGTAGGAAATTTTGGAGGGAAATTTTTTTCAATGCATTTTGTTAATTTATTTATATTATTGAAAAATGATATAATATCAATTTCACATGTTGGAGGTAATTTGTTAATAAGAAATAATAGAAGACTAAAAAACTAACTCAATTTATCTTTCCATGGCCTGTGACTGCAATTTTGTGTGCGCCTCCGTGCAAATTTTGTGAATGCATGTGTTTTTATACATAAGTGTGATGTTGTACATGCGATTTTGTGCATGTATGCGTTCATATACGTGTGTGATTCTGTTTGTGAGTATGCTACCTCCATGCGTGTCTTTCTCTATTTAATTTAATGTATAAAGAGCCACAATAATGTTTAAAATAATTGCTTATGATTTATAGATATGAAAAACATTCTTCACCTATAAACATTGTTACCACCGTAAAAAAATGTTTTTTAATCTAAAATAGATAACATTATAAGATTGTTTTAGTGAAGATTATATTATAAGATAAAATCGAATGAAATAATCATCGTAAAGTAAAATAATAGAAGTGCTTGATTATAAAATTTTAATAAATAATTTTGAAATTAAAAAAACTAGTAAATTAATACATTTATATAATATCAAGCCTCTTTAAAAATGACACCTAAGACCCCAAAATTCCTATACAGAGGCCCTATTTTTTAAGGTTAACTCTTTTTTTTTTTTTATAGAATCTTTCATTAAACTGATTCTCCTTGGTTTGGTTTGGTTCGATTTTCAGGAAAAAAAAATTCAAACTCAATCCAACTCAACCCGTTCATGATCGGTACAATTCGGTTCGATTCAACGGGTTACCCATTTAAATTTTTTTCTTAGAAATACTATTTTATATCATGATTCTTTCAAATATTCAATACAATTAACACAATATTATCAAATGTATGAAAGTAGTAAAATTGATTCATTTAATACCATCAACATAATATTTTAAAATAGACTTATAATATAAATTAAAATAAAATATTCTTGAACAAAATTTACTATAACAGTCTGAATCACAACTATTTCTTACAAACTAAGTTTTGCTATAACCAAATTTTTTGTAACTAGATTTGTTGAAACAAACAAATGAACAAAATATGAAAAAAAAAAGGTTAAACAAATAACAATATACAAGAAAGTAATATATTAAGAAGTTCCAGCACTTGCCGTTTGAACACTTGGAAACCTAATATTAACATTATTTAAAGCCAAACAAAACAACTGTAAAATTTAAACACAACCCCGTTAGCATAAAAATTAATTGATATTTTATACAAATATAAAAAATGAAATAAGGGATTACACACCTGATTCAATCTTTTTCGCTTCATTTATTTCAACTTGCAAGTCATTAACATTTTTCTTAGTTGATCTAAACTAATTTTGGACACAAATGAGAACTTCAATAGTAGTAGGACTCAAAAAACTACGAAATGAATCCAGAATTTTATCCCCTGTACTAAATGCAGACTCAGATTATACAGTAGATATATGAATAACCAATATATCTCTAGCCATACAGAAAAAAATATAATATTTAGATGCCTTCAATTTCCACTAATTCAAAAAGTCAAACTCAGGGTGGTCATCTTTAACATCATCCTCCAAATACCTATCTAACTCATTTTTTTGCACCTCACCTTGTTTTTTATTGATTTTCATTCTAAATTCATCATCCCAATCACCATCATTATCACCTTTGTCATCATTATGTTGTGAGACCATGTTTGAAGCCAGTGTACTAGAATTAGCCAAATTGCTACTAGAATGAGAAATAGGATGTTCTAGTACATATTGCTGAATCAGTTTCTGAATGAGTTAGGCTTAATATTATTTATTCTAAAAAACCAAAATTCAAGTATACTATTTATCTATTAAAAATTTGTTGTGCTACACTGCTACTGTCTAAAATTATTCATAATTCTGTCTAAATTTAGTAACAAATAAAATGTTGTTTCTATTAATATTTTTGCAAAAGAAACAAATTAATTGGGCCATATGCTCAACTATGGGGAAAAAAATTAATTTTTATTTTTTAATATATATATATTAATAATAAAATTTATATTATTATCAGGGTCAACGGATCTATAAATCTAAATTCGTGATTCAATTCGTACATGATCGATTTTGATTAGTTCGATTCGATTTTGACCCAAATACATAAATGAACCAACCCAAACAGTTCGGATAAGTTCGGGTTCACGAATGACTCGTACCCGTAAACACCCCTACCATAAATTTCATCATTTCATTTACATAATTGTTAGGATAAGATAATATCTTATGATTTAGCAAATGAATTAATAAAATTTAACTTTAGTAAAAGTTATTAAAAGGGCTATTTTATTTATTTTTAGAATGAAAGTACTATTTAATTTATAGAATTTAGTATCTAGTTTCAATGGATAAATAGGATATTTGAAGAAAAAAATATTTCACTTGCAATAAAAAGTATAAATTAAAATATAAAATGTAATTATTTAACTTTTTTTAGTTTAAAATTAAAGTTATTTTAATTGATAGTGAATTTGTAAATAACTTAAATTTTTTTAATATTTATTAAAGAAATTTAAGTTTTGATTAAAATCATTAAAAAACTATAAAAAAATTGATTAATTAAATAATTAATCAACTCTTATACTATAAATTAGAATCTTAACTTGGAAAGTGTTTTATATGATTATGACACTTCTTGAAATTGTATGACTTGATTGGTCGTGACTCTTCATAAAAAAGTGAGTTCATCATTGTGACTCTTAATAAAAAAAAGTATGTCAATTCTCCAATTTTTCTATAAACATATCTTAGGAGTTGAGATTGTTTCAGAACATTCAAAGGCTTTCAAGTGAATTATAAAAGCATTCGAGAAAACTCAAGGAATCTTTAAAAGAATAATGACATCAAGAGGTAATACCATAACCTTAATTTATTATTTTGGTGTTCTAATTCCATGAACTAAGTCAATTTTATAATATAAGGATTGATTTGTTCTGTATTACTGTTACAACAGACTCAGAGCTACATCTTTACTTGCCTTCGTTATGTAGGAAAAAAAAAAAAAACAAATTGGTGAAATGACGACAAAATTGGTAAAATGTGGCAAACTAGTGACAAAATAGTCGTTAAATGTGTTGAATTTTTATTTATTTATAATAACTTACAATTAACTCTTACAATGAAGTATGTCTTTGTAGTCCTTTGCAATTATAAATTCACCCATAATTCTGACTAATGTCCTTATAATTTTGAATCAGAGTAACAATGGCAACAGTTGAATTGTAGTTTGATGTTTGAAATGAAGACTTGTTAATGAATTTGAATCGTAAATCTTTTTGCTTGAAATTAAGGCATTCTTCATATCTTTCAATTTTTTGTTTTTGTTTTTTCCGAAAAAGTAAACCACATGAAGTTTAAGAGTAAGGTGAAATTGTTGTTAAAGCGTGGAGTTTGAAAGATGGATTATCCATGTCTTGGCAGTTTCCAAATCCAAATCCATGGCCTTCACACCTCCCCCGTTAGGTATGGCAAACCGTTGTCACATCTTATGCTATTTGGATGCTAACAACATATTTGGATCCTATCTATCTGAATTGCAAAAATTCTGTCATTTTGGCTTAGACGATATAACCTCCGATCTTATATATAAAAAATATAAGATAAATTATTAAAATCAAAAAAAGTGGTGGATATACTTAATATTATCATAAATTTAAATTTTATTTTAAAAATGTTCTTAAATTTAAATATTATAAGTGATGGTCTTATTTAATGTTAATATTCATAGTCCAATAAATGAATGTCCAGTAATTAGAGTTAATAATGAATTAAGAATATAAAAGAAATTTAACCGTTGATAAGTTTGAAAACCAGTTATTATTTCTTAAAATTTTGTTAAATCATCAAAAGATTAACTTCGTTACAAATTTCTTTTCGCGTTTGGGATCCACACGCACATTAGTACATTGTAGTGTCGCTTAAAAAAATTGAGCAACAAATAACGCAATTCTATGTGGAGTATAAAATATTGTGACTTCTACTATGTAAAGTCCACTTTTATTTTTTGTTTTGGTAGCAACCCCGATTATCTCCATAGACAGAATAGCATCACATGTTCCACTTTCCAGTATTTTATACTTCTGAGTTGTAAAATCGGCATTATTATTTAACGAATCTTGAAGTGAAAGTCGCACATGCTTATGCAGAAGAGGCGATTCTTATTCAGAAATAGCAATAATTGGATGTAGAATGACCTTATCTTCCTTGGAAGGGAGAAAATTATAAAAGGAATCCATTCTTCCATAGCACACTAGAAGGCCATCTGTTTAGAAAATTTTCAATTCTATATTTTTCCAAGTTAATGAGAATATTCTTATCAGCCCCAACTAATAGATTTTCGGCTCATCCTGCTATTGTTACAATTTGTTGTATTATATCTACATAACAGGGTACTTTATGACCCTCTAAATTATGTTGTGCATGACAAAAATAATGAAGACTATGTGCCAACCTCACAAAGTTTGATAGTGAAATAGGGGAAATGTTGGCACTTCATCCATCAGAAAAGAGAAGACAGTTAGTGTCCTCTCAAAGTTTCATTGATGTTAAAGTGACGAGTGAAGCTCTTCTTTTTTGGGGAGTGGCAAATATATCAATAGCCTTTCCTACCAAATGGAAGTAAAAAAAAGAAAAACAAAAAACCAAAGAAGAAAAGGTACCTTTGTTTACTAAATTTGAAGGGGAGCTTCATTTTTGGCTTACATAGCAAGATAAATCAAATACGTGCCCACCACCTTTGCTTATACCCCAAAGCACCCAACTACAACACTTAATTGTCACCACAGAGAGAGAAATAGAGTCTAATCAGTTTTCCTATTGCCACTCTTAAAGGATGGCTTTTTATTTATGCTTCTCCAACAAGAAATTGGACATGAGGTTGGCCGTTGGCCTCACAGCCCTAACTGAATTTAATCATAGTTCTTCCTTTCACTACTTATTCAGTTATTTTTAAGCTGAGAATGCATTCATTCATCCGTGTTTGACAAGAACTAGCAGAGTAAATAATTCCTTTTCTCTGCACACACTCACAACAGTGACTGAACCTGTTGGCCAATTTTCATTTGAAAATGGTACTTCCCTCCCCTGCCAAAATACTAATTGGCCTCTCCTTAGACCCAGATGACAACAAGGAGCTTCTCTCATGGGCAATAAGAGTTTTAGCCAATCCAAATGACACCATTGTGGCTGTGCATGTTCTTGGTTAGTCACTATTTTCTACCGAAATTGAAAATTTTCAACCATTTAGCCTTTTATTAGCTATTACTTAGTGCTTACTACCTGCATTATCACTTATTCAATGGTGTTTTAATAAAGTTAACTAAAGATTCTAATATTAATGATTGACAATTTGACATAGATCAAACCATCTATCTGTTCATACTGTGAACGGTTAGTGTTGTAATGGCCTGCAAGTTTGTTAAATTACAGTTGTTGCGGACAAGAAAAAGCGTGTCTCGGTCAGAAGAAGGCAATCACAACTTAGGCAGGCAAAAGCATATGTTATATCTGTGCTTGGAGAATTTGTACAGTGCTGTTGGTCTAAGCAGGTTATTCACCAGGATTAAATATAAGATTATAAAATGTCCCTATCTATAAAAGCAGCAATTTTTTTTTTATATTCTCATATAACGGTTAGACTACAACATGCTTGCTACTAAAGTCTAAATGCTCATGAAACATCATTATCAGGTTAATTTGGAGGCCAGGGTGGCACTCAATTCCTCAGTTGGTGAAGGTTTAGTGGAGGAAGCCAAGTCCATCAATGCTGACCATCTTCTTATCCGTGGCTCAAGAAACCGAACAAATAAGTATGAACTGAGTGATGTAATAAGTAATAACAGTTATTTATTTTCTTTATGAAGATCATGCATGACAAACCTGATTTATTTTTTATTTTTTTCTTAGAATTGGAACTTCTAAAGGAATTACCAAGTATTGCTTTGAGCATGCACATGATGGGTGTACAATGGTCTCAGTTGGGAGACTTACAAAGGCAAATCAAAGTGCCAATTCAAACTCAACACGTTTTCAAGGTAATTCAGTTCTCAGAAGTAATGTAACAAAATACAAATTACAATGGATAACAAGTTCCTTAAATAAGAGATACCTTGTATCTTTTCACTAGCAGATAAAAAACAACCAAGTTCAAGATGGTTTAAGAAGGATAGCCAATATGGCAAGGGTACCTCCCCTGTTCTAAAGGATTATATATCAGGAACCAAAGCTCAGAACCGTTCACCAAGAACAGTACTAGATGGTCTAGAGGGACAGTCGAACACCACTGAAGATGATACCTTCAGCACTAGGGTCTCAAGCATCACGTATACCCCATCGTCGTCGGATTCTAAGAGGCGATCCAAGATAAGAAAACCACAGTTCTCATTCAGGTTCATAGCCTCATTCCTTGCTTCACCATTTAGAAGCAAAAACTTTAGCATATCCAAAAATGAAAAGCGTCAGGCTTTGTTGAAGTGCTTCAGCTATGAACAGATATCCAATGCTACCAAAGACTTCCACCAAGGTATGTTAGTTTTTTTGGACTAAACTTGGATACATTTTCTTAAGTATCTATAATATTTTGTCATTCTCCAATCAGAATTAGACTGTCACTTCAATAATTTGTGTTAACCTTTAATGCAACCCTTTATTGAATGAACTGCTAAGATGATAGTTTAATTCTGATAGGAGAACAACACTTACAACACTTAGGAAATTTTATCTAAGTTTTTTATTTTATTTTTATTTGTGGGCTCTGGAAGCTATTTTTAGCTACTAGGAAACATTGTAATAAGAGTCCTAATTTCTTTTTCATTTCTTTTAAACAATAGATAATTTGGTTGGACGAGGTGGGTACTCGGAAGTATACAAAGGTGTTCTTTCAGATGGACGAAGCATTGCTGTGAAGCGGTTGGCCAAGGACAACAAGGATCCTAACAAGGAAAAAGAGTTCCTTATGGAGTTGGGTGTTATTGGACATGTCTGCCATCCCAATACTGCAACTTTAGTGGGCTGCTGCATTGAAAATGGGCTTTATCTGATTCTCAATTACTCTCAAAATGGAAATTTGGCTACTGCACTGCATGGTATAAAAGCCTCGTATTCCAATTCCTTATTTTATTTCATTTTTCAGCAAGTATTGTCTTTATGTCATTTGAGATTAATGCATTGGATTATTATCATTTATCAGGTAAAGCAGGAGATTCACTAGACTGGCCAATCAGATACAAAATTGCCATTGGTGTTGCAAGAGGTCTTCATTATCTTCACAAATGTTGTAAACACCGAATAATTCACCGTGACATTAAAGCGTCTAATGTTCTTCTGGGTCCTGATTATGAACCACAGGTAGAAATAGAATAGTAATCAAATCAAATTCAAACATTTGGAGTTGGTAAAACAACATTGTTTTCACGTGATTCAATTCAATCAACTTACACTTTTACTTTTTGAACATCTATTTAGATTACCGATTTTGGGCTTGCAAAGTGGCTTCCTAACAAGTGGACCCACCATGCTGTGATCCCCGTAGAGGGCACATTTGGATACTTAGCGCCAGAGTACTTTATGCATGGAATCGTGGATGAGAAAACAGATGTTTTTGCATTTGGAATTCTACTTTTGGAGATTGTAACTGGACGGAGACCTGTTGATTCATCAAAGCAAAACCTTCTACTATGGGTAATCATACCTTTCATTCCCTTATAGAGTATCACAATTCACAAATTAGGAAGAGTATGCACTTAAATTCTTCCTGAAAATTTTAGCAATGCAAATAGAGATGACAATCTTTGGTAGGGACACGTTTGTCCTGCTGGAAAGGAATAATATGACCACTTTTATAGAGATTAATGTGAGAATTTTATGTTATTAGGGACTAATGTGTCCCATGCTAAATTTACTCCATTTAAGAATTATTACCAAACCATAATCCACTAGAACATACATGTATAAAGTGGTTAAGCAAGACATTAATATACTTTTGCAACATATAGGCAAAGCCTCTTATGGAATCAGGGAATATTGCTGAGCTAGCTGATCCAAGAATGGAAGGAAAATATGATGGGGAGCAACTGTATAGGGTAGTTCTAACGGCTTCATACTGTGTGAGACAAACTGCCACGTGGCGTCCCCCAATGAGTGAGGTGAATGAGCAATAATAGTCGTATGTTTAAGTTTCTCTAAGTCTCAACAAGATACAGGTCACCTAAATGAATCTTTCTTTATTTTCTGTTTTTTCTTCTTCTTTGGTTATATACAGGTATTAGAGCTGCTAACCAGTGGCCAAGAGAGTGAGATTGGAAAGAGCTGGAGGATCCCAAAGTTCATTTCTGATGAATTGGATGATTACTCTATGGTTTTCGGATATGATGTACCCTCAGACATATCTTTGGAGGATTATTTGTGAGAATGAAACGTAGGGTTCAATTTCAATTTTCTTTCTATACTATATATGTTAGGTTTTTGGTAGGAGTGAAGTAATAAGCATTATTAGATCAGAGGTTGGTTCTTTATTTGTGTAACTTATCATATGACTCTCTTTTTTGTGTTTATTTTGTACACCTCAGTCTAGTCTATCTTGGTTGAGCAAATACGATTTTTTTCTATTTTTTGGAGTTGAAGGGGAGGATTGTAATTTTTATAAAGATTTCAGGGAAATATTGTTAATACGAAAGACATTCTTGTCTGTGCCAAGTTGTTGGCATACAAAAATATTATAAAAAATTCAGTTTGTCTTTGTTTTGGTGTATGCTATTTGTTAGAAGAAAAAAAAACATTCAGTGGAGGTTTGAATAGATTGGCAAATGAAAACAAACCACATAATTTTTGTACAGTTGTCTTTCCTAATAGCCAGCATTTCGCTAAATATATATACAGTTGTCATCCTGTTTATAATAAAAACATAATCACGTCTACCTTAGATCTGTTTTTGTGATCGATGAAATGGATAAATGTGTCGTTTTGAAATATATGATTTATGAAGAAAAAAAACAATTCACAAAAGACAGAATTTTTAGAACGAGAAAACGGGATTTGTTATCGAATACAAACATGCTCTTGGAAGTTATGTCAATTGCTGTTAGGTCATGTAAAAGTATAAGTTAAAATTTTAACTTTCTTACGCATTTTTATTTAATTAATCATAATGTTAGATATGATTTTAAACATAATTCTCTTTATATATTTTTCTGTAAAAAAATATATAAATTAGAATATTTATTTTAAACGAAAACATTTTTAGAAAGTATATTTAATAAGCATATTTATAAGAGTGTTTTTAGAGATTTTTATCAACATCTTATATTTTTTAATATACCATTTTCATCTTTAATTTTAAATTAAATTTTAATACCTTTTTAAAAAATATTAATGATTAAAAATAATATTTTATCACAAAAATAATAATTAAATCTAAAATACAATTTATATGTTCACATATATTTATTTATTTTAAATTTAAATTATAATATAATTTATAAATACAAAAATATTTTTAATTATAAATTTTAGTTATATAAAATAAATATTTATCTTTTATATTATACAAGTTAAAATATTAATTATTATAAAACTCAATAAATTTAAATACATCTTTAGATGACAATGTAATTTTTTTTTCCTCCGGTATATTTAATTCGAATTCATCAATATAAACTTTTTTTGTATATTTCTTGGGTCATTAGACATCCATTTCCTATTTACGTTCAGTGGTCATTGTATTGGGCTCAAGGTCATTGTGTTGGGCTCAACACAGAGATAGCGAAAAAAGCTAAAGCTCAAAAATAAAACAATAAACGTTTTTTGGATTGCAGCTATGCACTTTTAAAGACTAATAAAATATTATAACACATTTCTCATCTTTTGCACACCTTAGGTGTTCAAAGTATGAGAACCGTATTCCAGTAAAAAGGCAGGATGTAAATAGAGAGAAAAAGTTTAAGGGACGGAAGTGATTTTTTTTTTTTTAAAGGCGGACGGAAGTGAATATATTGACATGTGTAAATTAAAATTATGGTTGAACAGATTTTAATTTTATGATTATAAAAATAAACGAGGATATGTGATTTATTTTTCCTTTGAAGACTTGTAAAATACTAGAACACAGTTCCCATGCAAAGCATGGTGTGCAAAGCAAAAAAAGCTACCCAACAGTTTTTGTATTGGTACCAAAGCAAGATGTGGAAACTGGAAAGAGAGAAGAAAAAAAGTGTAAGGGTTAAAGTGTATATAATACTAACATGTGTAAGTTAAAATGATGGTTGGACAATTTTATTTTTTTTTAGATATAGGTTGGACAAATTTTATGACATTATCGATTACTCGAGTGAATATAATACTGTTGCAATCTTAACAATATTTTTAGTAGCATTACAAAGTGTTTTTTTTTTTCTCTTTTACACTTCAAATTTGACACAAATAGGTAATCTTATTTCAGGGGAAGGAAATTCCAACATTTAATTTTTGTATACAACTTCATCTATATTTTTAAAAATCTATTTAAATAATTAACCATGTTTTATAATTTTAAATGCTTTATCTTAATTCTAAGTTTTTTTCTATATTATTTAAATATACGTGAAAAAAATGTATAAGATTTTTTTTTTGTCCACGTATGAGATATTTGTCAGTGTACTTATAAATGAAAATAACTTCTGCCAACTTAAGCCCAAGGTAGCAAATAAATAAATAAAAATGCAAGAGAGCATAAAACAAAGAAAAGGAAAGGACCACATCTAACATCTACCTTAAGTTTGGATTTTAGTCTACCCATTCTTCACACGGTAACATTGGAAACCGAATTGAAAGCTCAAGGAAATAAATAGCACATAAAGAAGGTTGAAAATGAAGGTGCACATTTATCCAAGCACAATCTCTTCAATCCTTGTCCCCCAGTGGATGTAACTTTCTTACACAATGCCTCAAGCCTCGCCAAGAAAACAACCATTCTAAATTGAGATTAAACAATTACATGCAATTGGAGGAGACCAATAGACCAAACCCTAACATGTTATATGTCTTACTAGATTTGTGGAGTCCCAACGCCCGAATCAAGATGTGGATATGTTACATGTTGCTGTCGAGAATTACTTATTATGCATCTCTATTTTGTTAATATTACAATAATATACGAGAATGAAGGTTATGTATTAGAAGTGTAAAAAAAATTTACACACTCATTCAATCACAATTTATCATATATGATAAAAGTTAGATAATTTTTAAAATAGTTCAAATGATGATTTATGATTGAATGATTATATAAAATTATTTTTTTACAGTATATAAACATTAAAGTCGTAATGTATTAGCGAATGATATCCCAAGCCAAGTATTGTGTTGATATGCAAACCGTAACATAACATTGTGGGCTCCTCTATAGTCTATAGTGGGATTGATGGTGGACAAAAAACTAGAATGGACCACATGAACAGTGGTGCTGCAACGAGACAAGTTGGGCCACAAGGGGATAGTATGGACGGGTGGCGCACGTGAAGGGGGCGTGGGCCGGGCCCACCTTGTAGCCCATTTGATAGTGACCCCACGTGAAACAAGTAACCGACACCTTTTCGTCTTCATTGTTCTATCCCATATTCAGATAAAACGCAGCCTGCCACTATCCATATCAGTTTTCAGTTTTCTTCAACAGAAAAAATATATATAAATAATTGGTTGCTTGATGCTGATAATTGAATGAATCCCAATTGTAACCAGTTCCCCAAGAATGACATTTTCGTCTTCAAAAGGACGTCAACAATGTAATAATAAACAATATATTTTTATTTAATTTAAAATATATTAATTAATAATAGACAATGCCATTGCATTATTATATTCAAAATCATCCTTAAAACTATTATAATTTATTATCTGTTTTCACTTTATTAGTTTTTATCTCATTAATTAATTCGTAGAAAGAAAATTATGATTTATGCACTTTATCTTGGTAATTTGTGACTAGTCATTTTTCTCTATCCACACGAGAGAAAAGGAGTTTATCTGATTAATTTATATTATCCATTGTTTATTAACTAAAAAAGATATAAGTAATTAAGGTTAATTGATAAAATAAATAATTAATAAAAAATAATTTAAAAGGAATCTTATAAATAAGGGAAAACAGATTTGTCCAACGAATTTTATATATAGGGAGGAAGTAATTATAAGAATTTATATACTTCAACTATTCTTTAATCATTGTTTGATCGAACTTTGAATCAATCAGAGTTTATTTTCTTAGTGAACGAGTTGTTATGAAAAAGAAAAAACTATTCTTTTCTCTGTCCCAAAAAATACTTGAACTATCAAAAAACATTAAATTTACTATAAAGAGCATCCAATTCACGTGTTTCCTTTCTTGTTTTCTCAATAGAAAAATAATACTTCAATGGAAAAAATAGCAAATAAGAGATAGAAACAGAAAATTGTCATTTTCATCCACATCTCAATTTTTTAATTGAAAAATGGAAAAGGAGACAGTAAATTAGTATAAGTGATTTCTATGAATATTTATAATTTTTTATATAAACCAGACAGTAATTTTTTTTTATTAAAAATCGTAGTAAAGGTATATTAATAATATTCAATACCGTATATTTTAATTAAAAAAAACTATTTTAAAATTCCTTATCATTACTCAGTAAAACCGTGAGAGAAAAAAACTTGGAAAACTCTGGACTTTGCGATCTGAGTTCCTTTTTTGCTAAATATCAGGACATGAAACTTTTGGGCACTTATTTCCTAGTTCACATACAGTTTAACAACTAAATTTGGATTAGTCAACTGACAGCTTCTGAGAATCGAAATGTCGAAGCTCATTGGGTGTATCAGAGATCTTTCTGGAGATGAAACCTTTTTCTTTCTTTTTTTTTTTTTTAAGAAAACCGCGTTGCATTATTCTCTTGGAGTAACAAACAAGCACATTGACCATAGTCTGAAGATGATGTCGTCACTATTGCTTTCGAATTTAAGTGTGGAGTTCAGAAAATCAAAACAAGGAAACAATAGTAGTTAGATTGATCGATCTTCGCCAATTTGATCCTTTCTCACAACTACAGGCATCAGGCATAAATCCATTGGAGGAGCCAAGTTCAAAAGTTAGCGGGGACAGTGATTAATGAAGGACAATTGCATTGTATATATATAAATATAATAATTCTAAATCTTTCAACAACATTCCTGCATTGATCTTTCTATTTATTTTATATGCATGATAAGTATTTAATGCTTTTATATTTATGAGATATTAAACATTTTTTTATTTAATGTTTTCTTTATAAAGTACTCTCTTCATTTTAAAATAATTGATATTTTAACAAATACAAAATTCATATATAATAGTTAGTTTTAACTCATAAAATAATTGACATTTTAACGCATAAAAAATTCATATATATTAGTTAGTTTTAAGTTTTATTATTTATTTAAATATTGAGTTTTTTAACACGCATGCATTTGAGACATTGTCATGATATTATTCAATGTAACACAATTAATTTTATATGATGATTTATATAACACTTGTTTTCATTTAAATTTAGAGGAGTGCTAGCAACATTAATTATTTATAAAATAACTTATAGTTATAGTTATGTTACATGATAGATGGCTAGATGGACATGCACCTATTTTAATGATTTTTTTTATAAATAATCATTTATTATTATTTAAGTAGTGTATTTAAGATTTTTATTTAATATTTTATGTCTGAGATTTTTTTATGTAAAAAACATTCACTAAGAATATGTCGAAGTCTTATGAAGAATAAAAGAAATTCACAAATTGGAAGATACTAGTTTTCATCAAAAGATGTGTTCTGTTGTTGTAGACTTATTATGATGGAAGAAGTGATTTCCTTTTTGAAATATAAGACACACTATCCTATCAACATGAATTTTGCATGAAGAAATGATGTGCATTTAATGCATTAAATGCTTCAACGGATTGAAGACATCGGACGAGAACAAAGCAAAAAATCTAACCGTTTAGAGACAACAAATACTTAAAGATAAAGACTATATATAAAAGAAGCTTTAAAGAAACAAGATACAAATTATCTACGTGAATAATTCTTTTATTATTTCTTGTAAATTTTTCTGTACATTTTTGTAAATATACAAAGCTCTCAAAACATATTGTATACCTTGAGAAAAAAGACTAAAAGTGTTAAGTGATATATTTGTCTCTTAGACAATCATACTTTAGTTAGTAAGCAATCTTTCAACAAATCTTGTTGATTTGTTTAGAGCCAACAATGGCTTAGTAGGACAAATAATGTTGGGTTTAAGTCAAGCTTGGGTTATAGCTTGCAAGTGTATGAACCATAAGTGATAATGAATAATACTTGTAACTTTGATAAGTTAGTGAAAACTTGGTGGTTGCAAAGAATTTGATGTAGTCTTGAGATTAAGACGAACCAATAAAAATTATTTGTGTACTTTCTTATCTAGCTGACAAAGGGTTTTCAATTTGTTTTTAGATCTTACATCTTCTTTTTAAAGAAAATTCTTTTTCTTATTGTCTGATTTTTATTTATTTATCAGACAATAAACGTGTTTTATAGTCTTAAGAAAAGTTTTAAAATTTTTAAAACACAATTGAACCCCTTCTTATGTTATTTGCTTCATTAATTTAAAAAAAAATCAAGGGATCATTTAAAACAAAAATGTTGTCATTTGAGAATGAAGGTTGGGCTTCTCCTTAGCAACCACCAGGGCCACCACCAACAACACAAACCACATTACTATCACTGACTTGTTGTCGCTCTGCCCCTACTCCCTTCTTCCACTCGTCTCATTCAAAACCTTAACCTTCAAATATGTTCTGACTTAAGTGAATAAAGTATCATAGAAAGTCATGGGATTGTTTTTTCCGACAGTAGCACAGGCCATGCCATCAAGTTTGAGTTGGGATTTTTGATGGTTGATGAAGCTATTATTGATCAATTTGCAATATCAGAGTCTTTGGCGGCTGATATCGATGATGCTAGAGGTGATGAGAATAATTTTGTATCCGATGGAGTTGAGCTTTTGATCTACTCGTAGAGAATCCATAGTTTTCCAATAGCTAGCATTCCCACTTTGCGAGTGACCACCACGGTGTCGACCTCATGACTTTGGTATAGGTGTGATGGTCTTCCATTGAACAGGTAGTGGCGATGAGAACAACCACATGCAGTAGCAACAACCAAACCTTCAAGTCGTACTACCAGTTGAAAACCTTAACCAGCCACGAAAGCATAATGTTGTGTGTCAAGTTCTCCCACGACAAAACCTGTCGAGCCACACACCCTCCTCCAACACGTTTCCCACTCTGAAGACATCCTTGATTCCCATTAGATCTGTTCTGCCTTCGACAATCGCACCCTCCGCATTTAAGATGTCATCGATGTCGACACTGCAAGATCCACAACCATAACGTTTTGTGTCAATGTCAAGATCCTCAATGTATTTACTAATTATTTCTTAAAAGAAAAGTCAATTTCTTAACTGGAACCTCAACTCACACTTGGAGAATACATGACATCACAAGTGCTGGTTGGTGTGTCATGTTAACAAATATGTTGGGACCTATTACAAAAATTTTCAAATGTCAGGGACTTATTACAAAAGACAATTTATTAGGGACCAAATACAAAATTTAAGTATATATTTTAATAAAAATATATTTAAACCTTAAGAAAACACCCTAAACATTCTCGTAAAAAAATTTCATTTAAATACATTCTCGTTCAAAATAACTATTCTAATTTATTGTATATATAAAGATATTTAGATCAAAGCTCTTTTTTTAGAATAGATCAAAATTCATTTAATAAATAAATACTCTTCAACTACCTTTTTTAAAAATATTCTTAACTTATCAACAAAGAGTTATCAAATTTCTAAAGAATCATATTCCATAAGAACATTAATTTGATTTTTTATGTTATATAATGTAAGAATCTTGTTAATGAATAATTTATAAATATTTATGTAAATATTTTTTGAACATTGAAATCTGTTTTGAGACTGGTTATCTTATAAGTTATTGGAATCCAACTCACCTAAATATTTTTTTGATAAAAAATATATATATTCTGAACCTTATATAAACTACCATCCTATTGTTAAAAAAAAATATCTTCCCTATAAAAAGAAATTAACAGCTCCAAAAGTATTAAAGGAAAACAAGATCCGAATCTCAATAGTTGTATTAATTGACTTGAAAAGTCTTCAATCGCGACTTAGCCAAACACACAAGTTATCATATTCAAATCATTGAGTTATAGATTTTCGCTTGATTTATGTTAAAATAATGAGTATTTGAAATAATATTTTAAAGATTTTGTTAGAATATCTAATTTTGTCTAGTTACTAAATAGAATCGTATTAAAACATACAATTAAATATAATAAAAAATCATAAGTCTTATATAAAATTAGTTAATGTTACATTTTTTAATTAATAAAAATAGAAAAAATGTACCAATAATTTATTATAATAACTTATGCACATTGTTTAACCAATAATTAATAAAAATAGAAAAAATGTACCAATAATTTATTATAATAACTTATGCACAATGTTTAACCAATAGATCTATACATTATTAGTAAACTAATTTTACTCTAAAAGAATTATAAAAAAAACTAATTCTCCTAAAATTAATTATATTAATTTTTAGACTTTATTATGTGTATATATTTTCGTTTTGAGATCCAAATTCACTCATTGAGGAAAGGTTACAAAGAACAAAATCACCTAAAATCCTAAATCACAATTTGAATAAAAATTCAAACAGACACTTAACAAGATACCACCTACCTAACACATAAAACACTGTTCAAATAGATTTTTCAACGAAAGAAACGTGATTCTCCTGTCACCCAACGAGATACTTAAATTATAAATATGTACTGTAACAAGTCAAACGAAGGTAGGGTTACTGTTGATTTCCATTGGGTGTTTTTTATATGCAAAATGTTAGTTTTTTTTAAGTGAAGAAGTCAAACCATGTCTCTCACCTTCTCTCTTTATTATTATATCAATCTTATAGATATATTTGTGTGTTTGGTTTGAAGGAATCAATGAGAAAACAAACAATTTTTTAAAAATATATGAACATTTCATATATATCACATTATTTTAATTTAAATATTTTTTTAATTATTTTTCATTCTATTTTTTGCATCCTACCAAATAAATCCTTAACAAATTTCCAAAAATATCAAACTAAAACTTGCATCTTCCTCTTAATTATTTATGATTAATAATATTTTTTTCACACACACAAATTTAATCTTTTACTCTCAAATAAAACAAGCCTCTTTTTTTAAAAAAAAATCTTAAATTTAACTATTCTTTTATAATTTTAGTTTTTAATATGTTTTC
>PYAF01002827.1:215544-225890 GCA_007407185.1 Glycine tomentella | reverse complement strand
ATAAATCATGTGCTAAATATAACTAATAATCAATAAATTAAATAACTTAAATCAACAAAATAATAAATTAAATATCATTCAGAATTTAAAAAAAAATTAACTTACTTGTTCGCAGAGCTTCGTTGCTGAAAACCGAAGAAAGCTGATGCCTCTAAACTTTTAGAGAGAACCTAGAGCACTTCTAGAGAGAAGGCAGAGAGAAGTTTTTAGAGAGAAGCCAAAAGCTGAGAAGTGAGTGAACAGTGCATTCCTGGGGCATTTATACACACTGGTCACGCTCAGAACTGGGCATGACTGGTCACGCCCAGAACCAGGCGTGACTACCCCCCTAGTCACGCCTGGTTCTGGGCGTGACCAGTTGCCCCAGATTTGTAAATAGTTTCAAAGTTGCACCAAATTGGTAATTTTTTATTTAATTTGTATTATTTTGGTTCTTTTGCCCATCGGTGCTAATATTAGCATTTTTGCTATGATTGTACCGGTAGCTGAATTAATCTTATTTGTTGTTTGACCATGATTAAAAAATGAATCCATCGCAAACAGATACCGATTTAGTAAACTGATATATTTGGTTGCCAAATTAAAAATAAATTTTTTGATAAATGAATTGCAAAATTATAATATGATTTTAATTATTAACGTCAATTAATTTCCAAATAGTACCATTTTTTAATTTCAATAGTTTTGTGAGGTTTTTTTTTTATTTAATTTATACCATTTTCATATTCTTTTATCCTTTTTTAGCATTACAAAAAAGTAAACACTATAATTCATAAACAAAATGAGCTTGTCGAGTAAAAATTAATCTATATTGTAAACCTCTTTATGTTATGTTTTCTTTTTCGTTTTAAATAAAAAAGTAAAAAATACAATATAAAAAATATAAAAAAAGTTATACATTTTTATGTTATTATTATTATTTATATTTGAATTATATTTTAAATTTTAGACTTTTGTTAATTCATGATTTTAAAATTATTGCATTGATTTTAATAAATATTAGCGATTGATCGTTTCAATTGCAAATTATTTTATAATATATTTTACTGATAGAGTCGGTCGCAAACTAAGACAAGTAATAATATTTACTTCTAACTTGTTTTAATATTTTTTTACAATGTTAGCCACCGGATACATCATTTTCCAATTATTAAATAGAATTAGCAACCGAATATCGTGGTAGCAAAATATTATATATAATTGCATTTAATAGAAAAATATTTTTGCCACTGAATTATCCACTGTTGGGAATTATTTTTGTTTGCGACCGATTCATCAGTGTCTAATTCCGTTGCTGAACCGCAAAATTTCATTTTAGGCTAAAACACATGTGGACGCTGAATTGCTATCTATTTGCGACCGAGAAGTTCTGGTAGCAAAATTCTAATTGCTAAATTGAATTTTTTTGGTACTACCAATTTTATTGCATCTTTCATATTCTTACACTTACTCGAACAAAATTCAAATAAGAAACACAGACAACAATTAAAATCAATTTTCCAAGTAACACACCTTTTAATATTAAAATTATTACTTCAAGATTAATTTTGTTTTGAATTTGCATGGCAGAGGCTAAAACTCATAAAACCCCACAAGTAAAATTAGTTAATAGTCCCATAATGTATTGAGGGGATACGTGCAAAAATTACCGAATAAAAATAGAAAATATCACATAACGACCCTATGAAGAATTATGTACGAGAGATGAGAAAAATATGTATGATCAATGACACCAGTGGCGGATCCAGAAAATAAAATCAAGGGGGGGCACTAGTAGCATATTCAGGAAAATTTATTTATGTACACACATTTAGTGATGGGGATTCGGGGGCAGCACCCTCGAATTTTATTTTGTAGAAAAAATTTAAAGGAACAAACAATTATAAACCATAATCTAAAGGAACAAACAAATAGCTAAACCAAATTACTTTTTTGGATTGAATAGAACAATGAAAGAAGTTTATTGTAATTTACAATGAGATTTCAAAAGACCATAATGATAACATGAGAGTTAGTTTAGGTATAAGTATTGAGTTTGAGATCTTTGAATATGAGCTGTTACAATATAGACTAAAATATTTCTACAAAATGCATGTGGATAAACTGTACTTCTCATTTCAATGAAGAGTAAAGACTTTAATCACTTTATAAACAAGTGTTAATGCATTAATTACAAATGAATATAATTAACAAACACTGCAAACAAGTGATAAGGGTATATTAAAATTTTAATGGCAAAATTTAAGAGGGGATAGAATATAACAAGCACTGAAAATAATTAACAAGCACCGCAAACAAGTGCTAAGGGTATATTAAAATTTTAATGACAAAATTTAAGGGGGACAAAATATAACAAGCACTGAAAATAATTAACAAGTACCGTAAACAAGTGTTAAGGGTATATTAAAATTTTAACGGCAAAATTTAAGGGGGACACTGCCCCCCAACTTATAAGCTAGATCCGCCTCTGCTGATAAGGCCGTAACTACCCAACAGGACACAGGTTAATTTCCATTGCTTCTTTTATAAAAAAATTTTAAAACAAGGGTATTTTCGTATTTTCAATTGAGAATTTAAGGGGAGCACTTGCCCCCCTTCTCTAGTACCTACATCCGCCTCTCTGAATGACACTACCCATAATAAAGAACAATGATATAAAACCAAAAAACAAATTAATGAAGTATGAGTTATTCTCCAATTTATCATTTCATAGTTCATATGCATACTGGCTTTAGTGTGATGAGTCCTATAGTAGTTGTAATGATCAATACTAAGAAATACTATGATATACAATAAGAGGATTTATATACACAAAAAGTATTGAAGGAAATTGACTGGTAGTCTTATTCCAAAATTCTGACAAATTGATAGTCACTGAAATCAATCTGTATAAGGAGAACAAAAATTAAGGGAAGACTAGATCCATAGAAGAAAGAAACACTAGAGGAAAAGTCTCATAATGCTCTGTTGCCCCTGCATCTTGTGCTCTTCCTTATACTTTCTCATTTTCTTTCACCTTCAACTACTTATGCATTCTGTTACTTCAACTTAGCTCATGCAGTGTTTCAGTACCTTCTATCATTGTATCTCTTAGATCAATAGCCACCTGATACACACATGTATTTCAAGAGTGAGTTTGTTTGACAAGTTCAAAAATGGGATAATCTACGAGAAAATGTGAGAACTGAGAACCCAAATATAACGATTTAGTCCTGCCCAAATCTATCAAGGTTTGAGACTCCAAAGAGAATCATATCCTGTGATGTGACGAACATCAAAGATTTCAAGTGGAGAAATAATAAGTTGGTCATAGTGACATTAGTGATTACAAAGGGAAGTAAAACATATTGATCAGAAAGAAAGCCTGCAATTTCTTCAGCAAATAAACATAAAAGACTGGGTGGATACAAGCCCCATGAAATAAGAGCAATTTATGTGCAATTGGTCTAATTTGGTAAGTCACACCAAAATGGATAAAATACCCGACTTTCATTTTTCTTTAGGTAGAGAAAGTGTTGTAGATAAGGTTGCAAGCGAACAAATTAAGACCTAATCATCAATTGCAAACTCCAATTTAGGTAAGACAAACAGAGATCAAGGTATGCGGGAACCCTAGCTAACTTGTGTTTTAGTTTCAGCTGGGCACGCAAGAGATGAGTCGATTAGCCAGCGATAAGATTTTTTTTTTCTTCTAATTTGAGTTATATGCCAAACGCGTGTTGACAAATTGATAGTCACTGAAAAAAAAAATCTAAAAAAACCACGAATTATAACCTTTAAATAAACAAAAAAGAAATGGGCATAAAACTTATTTAAAATATATTTAAAGCCTAATTTTCATAAAGTGGTACACACAATGTTTTTTTAAAGTAATATGAAAATAAAAGCTTTTCGTAAAAAGTAAGAAAAACTTTTTGATAAGAGTTATTTATTAAAATTGTTTAAAAAATTAGAAAATTGGCTATGCAGTGATAATATAAATATTATCATTAAATTACAAATTATTATGTATAATAAATATATTTTTTAAATAAAATAAATTTATTTATTTTTGTAATAATTATCTTAAAAATCATATTAATGATGATTTTAATTAGTTAATAGCAGAGTTAATAAAATGAACCGTTCTATCTGTCACGCTGAGTCAAGTGTGAAAAATAGTTCATTCAATCTGAATTATGTCTAATCATTCAAAGGGTTTCATTAGTTAGAACTAGGTCTTTTCTATGTCATTTGTAATTTCAGCAAACACCAATCTTATACCCAAAATTATTAATTAAGTATTTTTTTTCCACTAAAACTTATTTAGGCTTTCACAAATAGTCTGTTTGAAACATCATAAGAAATTGACTCACTATAAAAGTTTAACACAAAATACAAGGTAACTTTACTAAGCAAATAATATATCTATTTTACCCTTGTAGGAACTATATATCGTCCAGGGGTTACAAGGTTTAGAGCAAGAGATCACAAATATGTTCAGAGCGTGTAACTACTTCTCTTTTCTTCAAGTATTGCTATGATAGACTTACTCAACAAATGTTCAATGTGAGCAAACGAGCTTTGGCTTCTTCCTGTTGTGAGTCTTCAATAATATAATTGATTATGCGTGCAAGCATAATGGTTTTTTATTTTTAAAAACTGTGTTTTGCTTTTTTATAAAAAAAATAATTATAAAATTAGATTTCGAAAATAAATTTATGTTTAAGGATAAAATCGTGTTTTTTACACTATAAATTACTATAAATGCATAGTAGTAACAAAAAACAGTCATTAGCAAGACTGCAAGTCAACTCTTATTTTAAGCGAGGACAATACGTGATGGATGACCTCATCGGCACGTTTAAGTCTTAAAAAAAAAAATTACTATGTAGTTAGTAAATAGGAAGGGTCCAGAAAAAGATATATTAATTTATTGGAAAGTCGGTTCTAACATGCTATCTTAATCTACTCACTTTTAAGTTAAGGATTAGTATAAAGAAAGAAAGCTGAAGACAATAATGGTGGCACACCATAACTTTAGGTCACTTTCCTGGGCGGTGCAGTGGCATGGTGAAAAGAAAATGGCGTAGATAACGACAAAGACAGAAGGAACTTAGTGGCGATGACGCGGGGTAATGGCAATATAATTGCGGGGATGATAATGCCCTAAACGTGATACTCCAAAAGGCTACGTTCGTCTTCTTGTGACTTAAAGCCCTTGCTAGCTTCCTCTTCCCTCAACCAAAGGGCAAGCACACCTTTCGGCATTAGTTGCAAATTAATGACCATTTCCAAATAACGTTTCCATTAATTGACCCTCAATGCGGTTTTAATTGAAAAAACTAGGTTGTGAATTAATTACATAAAATAATTTTATATAATTTTTTAGGGGAATAAACTCATGTTATTTTATTCATAATAAGAAATTCTATACAATTAGAGATAAATTTAAAGATATGATGATTAACATGAACTGATGACGCTCTGGTTAGAATATAAACAATTTGATTGACTTCTCCTCGGATAAAACCAGTTGAACCTTTTGCCGTTGAGAAAACAAATGTTTACATTTTTTACTATGAATCCTAGCATAGAAAATTTGTGGTTTATGTTTGCAATACATATAACCTATTAAATAATTTTATATTATTATTTAATTATTATAAAAGTTATCCTACTAAGTAATTTTTAATTGATAGATTATAATCATTAAACTCTTTTAAATTTTACTTGAGAATAATCTCATTTCAAAAGTATTTTTTATGAGTTTAATAATTATGTATTATGTAAAAAATCTTGATTGTCAATTAATAAAAGAATATTGTTAGTATATTTTTTATGATAATTATTATAAAAGTTAATAAATTTATTAGATAAATATTTTTTTTGGTGAATTCTATGTAAATAGTTTATAATACAATAATAATATAAACTTATTTAACATTATCAATTCATAATTTCTTTTTTTTTACACATAATTTCTTTTTTCTTTTTCTTTCTAAGCACTGCATAAGAAATTAGGCATATTCTGCCAATAGTGTACTCCAGACTCCAGTTACGACTTATGTAATATATAATGTACGGATGTATGGAACACAATTAACTCCATGTGACTTTCTAGTAAGTGATTATAAAATTTTAAGTCGCGTTCAGTGATAATGAATGCATCTGGTGCTATTAAGAAGTGATAATAATTTTTTTTTTTTTTACAATTTATGAAATTTATATTAATAAAATATTTTAAAAAAATTAAAGTCTAATCACATTTATATAAATGAAAACATGCGTACAAAATTGACGGTATATAAAAATAAAATTTCTACAAAATTGTAAAATAAATTATTTGAATACGGTTAAGAAAGCATCCACAATCACTTAAATAATGAACCAAACCATATCATCATAATTTCATAAACTTCACTGCGAGATCAAGAGTTATATACATTTAGGTGATATTAAAAACCAGTCAAGACAATAATAATGGAGTCCCGCAAGGAATTGAGCATATGTGGATAGAAAAGATCCCAAATTTGAAACATTATATCAATAATTTATTCTATAATACCTGAATTAATTTACAATCATCCCTTATGGATAGGCTATGCAAGAATTTATTTAGATAACAAAAATACATGATATCGTTCCTAAAAGGTTTTATTAGTAAGAGGATCAACAAATCTCATACAAATGAATCTAACACCTACCGATAGAAAGGTTTTATTAGTAATATGGTCCAAAAATCAAAACTATTACACATCTTATATACATATATATTTAAATTCAGATAAAATAACATTAAAAAATATTTAAGATAAAAAATTTAAACTATAAAAAGTATGCACAAGTGAATCAGATAGAATAAGATAAAAAAGTATTTAAGAGAAAAATTTAAATGATATAACATACATTTTTCTTTTCCTTCCATTTTCTACACAATCAATTAAGAAGTTTTTTTTTAAACTTTTTTTTCTTCTTCTTATCAAACAACCTACAAAATCATTTAATTTTCTACTTTTTTTCTTCTTCTTTTCTTTTAGTTTTCTTCTCTAAACTAACCAAATTTTATTGGAGTGATCCAACAGGGCAAAAATATTCAAGAATATTTTATAAAAGAAATACAAGTATTTATTAGATTGGGCCCTTAATGGACCGATGGTCGTTTAGTGGTTGAAACTACAGAATATGTGCATTAAGTTCCCCTTCCAAGAAACCCATCCCAACTCCTACCCATATTCCCGGGTCCCCCTTCCCCAACATACAATAATAATAATAATAAAAAAAATAAATAATCTTCGATGATTTGGATTGTAGCAATTTCATGAGAATTGTTTTAGAGTAGAACCATGTTAAAAGTATTAACGTGATTATGTGTAAGGATGAGAGAAAGAAACCACAATCATCTCCTTTGTCCTTATAATTTTCCTTCTTTTAGAGCGAAATTGTATTTTAAAGCAAATTTGAAGAATTTTTTTAATATTATTTTGTATATTTTTATCCACTCAAATAACATGTTTTTTTTATTTATTTCCTCTTCAATGATTTTTCTTATCTCTTTTAACTTCCAAAGTGTTAGTCTTTTCTTTGGAGGAGTGTTCCAATTATTTTTTTCAGTCCATAGTTTTGAACTTATGATTGAAGCTCGAATTTACAAGCCAATCCACACAACTTATATTGTTCTTCCAAAACCTCCCAAGTCCCTGTTGCACGAGCTATATATCTATATAGCTAGCTGTTTCATGTGTTCCGTTGGCCATTTGGATAACCGCCACTGCAACCTTGTTGTAGTTGTAGTAATTGTGTCATAGTTCTATTTGGACCAACCACATGTTTGATGTACACGAGATACCCTCCATCAAGGTTTTAATTAACTAGTGGAATATGGATGCAGTTAAACACTTACTACAAAAAAACACTTCCTACTAACACGAATCATAGCAATGAGAAAAGAAAGAAACTACACGGTGATCGAAGGGTGAATTCTTTGAAGGAAATGCTTGATACTATGAATTCGTCTGACACGGAGACCGCAAATAAAGGCAACTGCTTTTGATTTCAATCAAAAAGTCTTATTTTTATTTTTTTAAAATTCAATATCTATTCAATAATACACAAACACGCGGATTCGTTTTGTCTTCGTGCTAAATGGTTTGTACCATATAAAACAAATGATGTACATGTCAGAATTCATAAACTGGCTCAATTAAATTTTGCTTCATACTAAGTTCAACTGGTTCATATATGATATATAGGCTCATTATCATGATTCAGGGCTAAGATATGGAGTTACACAGTTCGTAAGTTTCATTCAAGGGGAATTCAAGTCATTCAACTAATTTCATGTTTGATTGAATTGATTTCAAGCTGATTCACTATTAAGCAAATTGATATGGAAATATGGAATAATGGAAGAACTCTTAACCTCTGTGATAACATTAACATGCTTAAGTCACTCATAACAACTTGCTGTGGATATCTCAAATAATGAAACTTCTTATTATAAGTTTCCACAATTGTACAGAACATATTTTAATTGCAACAACTATTGTTCCCCCACCTCACTTTTCTTTTTTGCTTCCCTCCTTAAGTACATGGTTAGTTATCAAAAACTCCAGTGATAAAGGATGAAGAACTACTTTTACAATTACACCACAGCTTTTTAATTGAATTATTGCCATAATTTTTGTGATTTAACTGCTACTTATGTCCATGTATTAAGGGGACACCTAAAAATTGAATCACAGGCTCACAATTTCTGTTAAGATTCATATCTGTAGGCTGAGAAGCAAACGACTATCCCAGTGCTCATTGGTCAATGACAAAGCAGTAACTGCAATATGGTTTGAACTCAGTCCTGCCATTTGAATTTGATCTGTCTGAGACCCATGGTTTATATATCTGTCAGGCAATGTCAAGGCTCGCCACTGCACCAAATGAAGATACTATCAGTTGATACACTATGCACAAAAACTAACAAAGTAGCTAACAACTACCGTTTGCCCCCATAAAAAAAACAAAACTATGCACATCCATCTACTTACAAAGAAAGGTAACAGAAAAAAAGTCTCACCTTGAGATTACCATCTAGAAGACCATTCAAGCCTAGAAAATGAGAAACATGAGAACCAAATCCTCCAATGGATCCCTCTTCAACTGTGATAAGAATCTCATGCTCTCTAGCGAGTCTCCTCATCAAATCTCCATCTAGAGGCTTACAAAATCTTGCATCAACCACAGTTGTTGAGATGCCATGAGCTTCAAGAACCTTAGCTGCTTCCATACAACTTTGGACCATTGTTCCATAACCAACAAGAGCAACCCTACTTCCCTCCTTTAATACCCTTCCTTTACCGACCTGTATTTCAATTTTCAGTCACAAAAAAGTAAGCATCTTTGGATTAAAAAAACAAGAAAATTTTGGAAACTTAAAAGGATTAGTTGAAATAAGCACCTCCAATGGCGTGCCCTTATTGTTGGGTGGAAGAATGGTACCTATGCCATTCCCTCTTGGGTACCTAAAGCAACTAGGCCTATCATCTATGGCTGCAGCTGTGGCTATCATGTGCATCAATTCAGTCTCATCTGATGGAGCCATGACCACCATGTTTGGCAAACAAGCCATGAATGTTGTGTCAAATGCTCCACAGTGAGTTGGACCATCAGCACCAACTAAGCCAGCTCTGTCTAACGCAAATCTAACTGGAAGCTTTTGAAGATCCACATCATGTGCTACCTGCATGCACCACAAAGCCACAGTGTCAAAGGGGAGATATCAGATATGGATTCCACTAATAATTTCCACTAGGCAAAGAAAGAAAATGAAAAAAAAAAAAACTAGTTTGGTTTAATTCTCCAAAGTTTCATAACTTCTGACCTGATCATAACCTCTTTGTAGAAAGGAAGAGTAAATTGCGCAAAAGGGTTTGAGGCCCTCAGCAGCTAGGCCTGCAGCAAAAGTTACAGCATGTTGTTCTGCTATCCCAACATCAAAACATCGTTCGGGGAAGCGCTTTTGAAACAAGTTAAGCCCGGTGCCCCCTCCCATTGCAGCATGGATGGCAACAATTTTCTTATCAACTTCTGCTTCTGCTGTCAAAGACTCTGCAAAATACTGCGTGTAAGACCGCGTACTAGCTTTGAATTTCAATTGCTTCCCTGACTTGGGATCTGTTAAATATCAAGAGATACAAAAGGAATTTATTGTAATCTTTGTTGTGATTTTAACTACACAACCTTGGACCTATTATATAACAAGCTAAAGGACATATACAAAGAGATATAGATGATGTGGGACTTCTAACATATTTCTAACACTCCCCCTCAAGCTGGAGCATATAAATCATAAGCACCAAGCTTGTTACATATAT
>PYAF01002827.1:193094-212997 GCA_007407185.1 Glycine tomentella | reverse complement strand
CTAAACTTGAACTTAAATGCCCTCCAGTCTTTGACACTGTATAAACAATCTCTTCACGGAGTTCATCAGCTAGCTCCTCAAGTTCCTGATCATCAATATAATGTTGCAAATTAACGATGAACGATGCATGTAAGAGCTAGCAAATAGTTTCATTATTATTTAAACATTAATTGGATGACATTGCAAGAATGCTCCTTTAAAAAAAAAAAAAAAAAAAAAAACATTCAAGTAATAAGAATTAAGAGCAAAACACAAAACTGGACCAAACAAAAACAAGCAATTAATTAATCAAGTACCAACTCCAACTGATAGTATATACTTGTCTAGTAGGTACCTGAATGGATAGATTTTTCATGTGTATTGGGTAGTTAATGGTGTCCAATACTGGGGTGGATGGCTTCTCTCCTGAGAAGTTTAGAGATCTCCGCAACTGTTGATTTGGTTCGTAGCTTTTCTTCATCATTGTGCTATCCATCTCCTCACAAAAATTGTCGCCTCCAGCAGCTATCACTTGGTTCATCTGAAAATGAGAATCAAATTCAATAAGTGTGTTATATATCATCCTAGCTAGACACCACTAGCTATTTCCTTTTTTAATTTTATTGATGCTAGAATGATTAATACCCTTTGTGGATTGGTGGTTATATTTGAAATACTTGGGGAGCAGCTGTACTTATCATGAGAATAAAAGAGTGGAAGGAAAGTAGTCCCAAGAACAAAGGAAGCCATATTAAGTTGGTAAAATATGGGAACTGGGAAGAAATGGTGTTATGTTGTTATGTGGTGAAAAGAGGAGAGAAATTTAGGCACAATTAGAAGAAGTACTTGTAGGTGTGGACTTGCAGGGTCTCCATTTAGCAGGATAATTTATAGATACATCATACATAGTACACTGTTCCAAAGTCAAATAGTTGAAGTTGCACGTTTAGCATGCGGGCTTCTCACATCACGTGCAGTTTAATTAAAATTATGTACTCAGATTAGATGATGTCATTAATTCAAATGGAACTTTCTGCGGTGCCAAAGCTATTCATTTCTTGTATAATAGTATTAATTTTCAACGCTAGCGTTTGAGGTTTATGTATACTAGTATTTTCAAACCATCGAACGAGTACCAAAAACGAATCAAGAGTGTTTAGGTTATAGTCTGTATTATATTTTGCTGTGTAAGAAAAAGTCTATATTGTTTTTAAAATAAGCAATGAGAAGTATTTTTCTTTATTCTAGTTATATATATATTTTAAATATATAAGTAGAAGAAATATTTGTTAGAAAAATATTTAGACCATATATTTGAAGATGTTAGTCTGGAAGTTGAATTATTTGTTCAGTTCAGTTGTCACCTAACTTGCATTTGTACGTATGCTCGGGCATCAAATTAATTTTCCGTGCAAATTAATCCTTAGGCCACAGAGCACATGGAAAAAAGGTCCAATGACGGCTGAAACTATTGGAACAACAACTAAAGTGGGGATACTCTTTAATTACAAAAATGCTGATCATGTGGTATTTATTTTAAGATCAGTTTATTGAATACTAATTTTATAAAATGTAGTACTTCATTATAGAACGCTAAACCCAAGTTGTTCTTATCCTCGCAATTTAGGACCGTCATCTTCAACAATCCCGTACGACGATACACGCACATTTTTTTTTCTAATTCTAAACGTCTTATTCTCACCTCAACAATTACGTACGAGGACACATGCATTTTCATCTCAAAGGTCATCACAGCTCATATTGAATAGAATTTCATCAACCTTTTGTTTTGTCGTTAAGGTAGAGATGAGTTAAGAATTCTCTATCTCTAACATTAACTGGATCAGTGTTCGAGATTAAGATTTTTATTTTCATAGATCGAATAATCATTCACATTTTAATTTTTTCTATCAGTATGAATTGATAATTTTACTTTTTTACATATCTCATTTCTTGAAATTTATCCAAATTAATTTATAACATATTGTTCAAAAGTAACTGTTTTTTTTTAAAAAAAAAAACCCAAAACCTATTCATAGTATTTGAAATTTCAATTAACACCACAGAACAATGACAGCTAACCAAGACATATATTCAAATACCAAAAAAAGATGAAAAATAACAATAAAGTAAATTTTTAAGTTATTAATCAAATTAAAAAACATTATGTTTCATTTGTGTTCTAAATAATATATTATAAAAATTCATTTTATTTGATTGAGAAATTTAAATTATTATCTTTCTTTCTTTCTTTCATTTCAGACATTTTTTTCTTATAAAATGTGAAAATTATATATGAAATTCGATATAATATATCTCATGTTTATTTATTCACATGTTAAATAAATCAATGAAAAAAATACTGATTCTTAATCGTTTCTCTCTAAGATATGTTTTTTCTATGAATTTTTTAACATGTTTTAATTAATCATATGATTAGATGAAAGAAAAGGAACAGAAGAAAAAAAATAAATAATGAAATTTTTTAAATTAAAATAGAAAGTTTGAGTTTCAGAAACAAATTCAAGGAAAAATTACACTATTTCTTTCATTCAAATGTCAAACGTCAAAATTTTCTAATTACCCAAAAAAATTCTTCAAATGTTTTCCCTTCGATTTCCTAATTTCAAAAGGACCATAAGATATGACCGCGTGTATTGTGATATTTCATATATGTGTGGGTTAAAAAGTCATCTTAATGTGTAGAACGTTGATAAATCTATTTCCAATAGATGAAAATTCAAATTTTTGTCCCTGAAAGTAAAAAAAGTATGATAAATCTATCATTTCGTTAACTTCCGTCTGTTATTGTTAATATGGACGAATTTGTCAACATTCTACATATTTAGAAACGAATTTGTCAACTCTCTACCCCAAATATAATTTAATCTTTATATTCTCCCTTTTCTAATTCTCCCTGTTCATAATTTTTTTAAGGTAATTTAACGAATCTGCATTTTTGTTTGGGTCTCATATTTTGAGTAAGATATTGTCATATTAAAAAAAATTAAGCAAAAATATGAGATAATACTTTACCCAAAATATGAGACTCAAACAAATTAAAATGTATAATCATTAAATTAATTCTTACAAAAAAATTAAACTCAACTTGATTTTATCATTATCTAATGTTATTACAATAGAGATTTTAAAGTAACATACAAATTATGTTTATTAATTAATATTATACTTATTATTATATTTATTTTAACTTATCCATGTTTTTCTAATTTTTAAGTGTTTATTATAATTTTATGCTTGAATATGAAGATTAAATTATATTTTGGGTAGAGAGCTGACAAATTCGTCCGTGAATGTGTAGAACATTGACAAATTTATCTCTGAATATTAACGGGAACAGAGGAAAATTAACGGAAATAGACTTGTTACACTTTTTTCACTTTTAAAGACAAAAATTTGAATTTTCATTTTTTGAGAATAAATTTGGTAACACTTTATACATTCAGGAATGAAAATGATTATTTAAACTATTTCTATGATACACTGGATGATTTGAAGAGCTATATTACTTAATACATTGTTTGTTAGGTACAAGTCTTGTCGCGTCATTTGACACCTATTAGACTATTAGTTCTCATCATCTTCATTGTAAGTAGTAACATGGGCAGCCTCCAATATTGATCCCTTTCTTTGTTACATTCATATAATTAATTTTTTTTATAATCATGACATTTATTAGTTTTATTGATGATTAATCTTTATTAAAAAATTCGACTGAACATTTTTAGTAAGATCTCCTTTTCTAATTGTATTTTTTATTCACAAAATTGAAACCCAAAATCTTACTTAAAGATATCAAGTCTAAGATCACTCAAACCAATTAATTGTTAGTGTCATATATAATTATTAAATTGTCTTTTTAAAAAAAATATATATATATATATGACATATTTGAAGAGCTATATTTTTTCATATTAATTTTTAAGAAAATAATCAAAACATAGTTAAATCAATTTTTTTAATGTTTGAATAATGGATACTTTCATTATGTGTTGAAGATGAAGTTAAAATTAAAATTGACTGAGTTTTGATATATATAAATTAATGTAAGCTTTTTATTTAAATTTTTAAAACTTTCCCATTACAAATTGTATAATACAAGCTTATTTTATTAATTAGGTTCTACTTTTTATTATATTTATACAATATTTTAATTTTTCCTTAACCTCATTTTCTCGGCATATGTTTTTTCAAATCACATACTCGTTTCACTTCTATTTCTATGTATGTAGACCTTATTGGTAATGGTGTATACGACCCTCAATAACACTTCTATATATATATAAAAAAAAAACTCAATAATACATTCCCAATAAAGGGCGTTTTTTTTAATTACACCTCCTCCAACAACGTCATCATAAGTAACTTCTCTTTTTGACACAAAAAACAATAGATTAATTAATTAATTCTCTGCATTTGAATAGAGAAGTAATTAACGGTTGGATGATGACAGGATCCTATTGCACAACCACACTGTCTAAACTAGTCGATGCTTTGGTTATAATTAATAAACAAGGGAGGTAGCTAGGTTGAACTTGCTATAAGGTAATAATGCCAATCGACGTGAACTGATATTTATAATATATATATATATATATATATATATTATTTTATAAATTAAATGCATTTAATTTTCTTGTTATGTGAATTTTGATACTGATAATTTGTTCTTACTCGAATATTGATGCCAAAATTTTGTATTTTCTTTTGAAATATTGTTTTGAATGTTTATAAAATTCATTTGACTTGTGCTAATGGAAAAGAGGAAAATGTCAGAGTGAATAACCAAAGCCTTCTTTTTATAATTGAGATATTATTTTATGTATAAGGGTATAATATAATACGTTTCTAATTAATCAAGGCATATCTACGAAAAAAAATATAGAAAAAAAAGGGTAGGATAAGCGATAGGATTCCAATTAAACAAGAGCTCATATTTAAAGACTTATTTCTCGGAATCTCCTTTTCAATTTAAGCCCTCCTTTTGAGATGTTTCTAATTAAGCAAAAGTTTAAATTCAAACACTCTAGGAGCTTACTGATCCTGGAGAGTGTGAGCTAAGAGAACACTAACAAAATTTCTCTTCACTAAAACTCACAAAGTATAACATCAGTTAATTGTTTTAAAGCACATGAAAGGTCCAACAAACTTATACTTTGGAGTTTTTAAATCTTGTGTTTCAAGCCTTCTTTCTTCTTTGTCATCCTTAATGTTATCATCATCTTCATTATTATCTTGGATGTTTCACCACTCAAATCACCAATCCAACATAAATCCTCTGTCATAACTTGAATCCTTGTTCGCATCCACCATTATAGAATCACTACTTTTGGAAGTAAAAGTCGTGGCGATTCACTATTTTGTTGTGGTCGAAGAAAAAATAATAATCAACTTTTATGGTTGTTCTAATTTTGTAACAGTTCACATCCTTCAATATTATAAATGTTTTCCCCTAATGAAAAAATAAATGATTGAAATTAAAAATAATTAAAATAATCTTTAGTATACAAAATTAACCCTATCTTATTAACTCTATCTTTAGAAACATCCACATCTATAATATTATTGTAAGTGATATGAAAAAAATTAAATAGAACAAGAACAATTTTTAAATTGTTTTTCAAAACTAGGGCCAAAAGGTAGTCCCGTACTCCATGTATTAGACATTTTACAAGAAATGCAAGCCATGCGAAGCATGAGGGTTTTTGGCCTTTGTGGTTGTCAAGGTTTATTTTCTTACTAGATCATACAAAGTCATTTTGAAAAGTGTTCTTTCCATCATCAACTGCTAGCTAAAGTGCTTAGTCCAAACAAGTAGATTAAATCAATGTTTTATTCATTGTGATTAGTCCAAACTCCAAAAAATGGTTCGGTTTTTAATTTTAAAACTGAACTATAACTAAATAACAAATGTTAGTCATGTTGTTAGGACACTGACTAAGAAAGTAAAATAATGATTTTTTTTTCAGATGCTTAAAAATACAATCCCTATAATTTGTAAAAATTGTTTTCATATAATTTTTAATAAAATATTTTATTTTTTAATTCCTTAATTAGTATACTGGCTAGCATCAAGACCCTAACTGAATAAGCACTCAATTCACTGTTTAGACACCAACGTTATTAATTATCAAAGCGATAAGTAGATAACGCTGCCTACCATTGTTGTTATAATAATTCTAAAAATCTTCAGCAAATCAAGTAACCTCTTTTTTTTTAGAGAGAAATAAAAAGTAAACTCTTTTTTTTTTTTACTGTAAAAAGTAAACTCTTATTATTAATTATACTAATTAAATTCTTCTCGAGGGATAAGCCTAATAATAAAATGCAGTGTAAATGTGTAATGCAAGAAAGAAATGGATTTGCTACAGTTAGTTGGGTTTATTAATTATTTAATAGGAACATGATTATGATTAAAATGTAACGGTAAAGGCACATGAGCTAATGCATATTGGATAAGCAATCGTGATTAGGTGGGATGTAGAGTAATGTTTTGTAAATAGCCAAATATAAAGATTTCTGTATCACAAACACACTATTTGAGTTTATCAAAACTTGGAAAAGGAAGATGAAAAGAGATGACGCAGATCATTCTACTAGAAGTTTGCTTTCCAACTCACACCCCCATCCTTAGATTGATAATGGTAATCATGATCATTGATTGGTCTAAGGTTTACTAGTCATGCTACATTGATTTTTTGAGGTTTTATTTATTATCACAATATTGTTATGAAATAATTATCGTTAAAAATAATAATTAATTTTTGTTAAAATTTATAAGTATATATAAGTTGAATATTTTCTTTTTAACATAATTTATTTTATATAATTATTTGAGTTTGTTATGAAATAGTACATAAAATAAATAAGAATGTGAATATAAAGTTAGATTAAAAAATTTTTATTTAAAGTTTTTCAGTAAAAAGGATTTTTTTATCTCTTTTCATATCATAAACAACAACAACCATTAATTCTTGTTCAACTTATATCAACTACATGCATCGATCGACCTAATTAACTGTAATTAATATTATAAATAAATATAATTAAAGTTAGATTTTAAAAAATAAATAAGAACACGGAGATAAAATAAGATTAAAAATATTTATTGAAAGTTATTCAGTAAAAAGATTTTTCTTGACTCTTTTCATATTATAAAGTATAATCAATTAATTGACCTAATTATTAACTGTCATCAATTATTTTTATATTATAATTCAATTACAAATTATTATTAATAAGTTTTAAAATAATTATTATAAAAATTAATAAATTAATTATATATAATAAATTATAATTATAATATCTATGTATAATTTTTTCTCTCTCTAAAACTGAAGTAAAATGTAAAGATTTATATTTAAGTGATGACAACTAGCAAGCAATATTTTTAGACTCAAACTTCAATCAAGTTATATAGTAGTATTGTTTAGGAATCAAACTTAAAATCATGAAATTATTGCGAGTGAAAAGTACGTCTATTATGTGAAACGATTCTCATAAGAAAAAAAACTAAATAAATACGAGTAATGTCTTGTAAAGTGCAAATCTGAACTTCGGCGCCACTTTAAGGATCCTAAAGATAAAGATTTATCTGGATAAGGTAAATCACTGAATCATGCCTATCTTTGGATTAAACAAATGCCATGGCTTCATCTATACTTGAATTCTTTTTTTCTATTTTGTCAGACCATATAATTAGATTTGATTTCCGGCTGAATCTGATCAGGACTAATTTAAGAAACATTAATTTTAAAGTTTTTATTAACACAATTAATAAGTTAATTCAGACACACAATATTATATACTAAAAAGGAAAAAGAGACTATATTAATGAAACTGTTTTTCTTTCATTTGTTCTTATTTATTAAAGTTCAGACATAAAATTTGCTAACTCAGTCTTCTCTAATTTTGGGGGAAGTAATAGTAGTCCGTAGGTCCGATCAAGAAAGCGTGATGCATAACGGTAAGAATATAATTTTTCCAATGACGAGAGATCAGATTTTTATAATGTGGAGAAATCATTTTTTTATTGAAATCAAAGATAATATTAAAAGATTTACAATAATTTAAGCTAGAACCTTAACAATGAAAAAATCATTTCACCATTCATGAAATGGACCTTATCATTTCAATCACTAAAAACTTGACAAAAATCATAGAACCAGCTTCGTAAACAATAATAAATGTCTAGCAGTAAATGTTAATAACTTGTACTTATTACACTTTTTTATTGTTAGGTAAATTTATTATAAAAAGAATAAGATTTATTAAATAAGAAATAAGATCCTCGCTGCCTTGTCAAAGCCACATAAATTTAACTGAGTGAGAGAATTAAATCCTCTTGTGATAAATTTTTACATAATCATATAATGTGATTTTTTTACATAATAATCATATAATGCGACTTTTCTTTTTATCTATCTCTGCATAAATATTTTCAAGTTTTAATAAGGTTTTGCCTATTTAATGTCTATAAAAAATAAGGTAATTAAATATGAAATTTTCACATAACAAAATTAATTTATATTGCATAATTATGAGTAATCATTGTGTATTTATAATAACTGAAGATATCAGTAAAAAAATAATAATAACTGAAGATATTATCACACAAAAAAATCCAAAGATATTAATACATTATTAATTTGATGTTTTTCTAACGGCCAAACAAATTTATTAAAAAGAAATCTTTAAAGAAGCACAAGATGTATTCTATAGTATCCAAGGAAACAAAATCCAAAAAAAGAGCAGGTTGAATAAGAAAGTCTGAAGCAAAAATAAAAACAGCACTCTTCACCGACAGTCACATCCCCCCAAGAGGAAAGGGGATAAATAAATCCCCTCCTTCCTTTGAGCCACTTCCAAGATAAAATCTTGACAGATTCCACAATGTCAAGAAAAATTCTCCCCTGAAAAAATCTTCTTGTTCCTCGCTTTTCACACCGATTATTCCACCGCAAATCATAATAATTGTCAACCTTCTAAATCAACCGATGAGCTTCTTGCAAGAGCCATGATTTGATAAAAGTGACCAATAACTCATTATGCAGAGCAGTGCTAAAATCAAACCACTTCATACAATCCTGTCAAACGTGAAAAAATATTTTACACTAAGACAAACAAATGCTTAGTAGATTCTTAAACTTCTTGGTACCCAACACATCTCGTCATTCCCTTTTTGTAGACCTCTACTAGAAAGATTTTGTTTCAAAGAGATTCTATCTTGCAAAATCTTTAACACAAACATAACTACCTACAATGGGACAATCTTCTTGGTACCCAACACATCTCGTCATTCCCTTTCTAGCATCAATTCCAACTCCATTCCCCATCAATCCTCGTCAAGTCTCAACCACCTTAGAAAAGGTAAGCAATTAAGGTTGAAAAACCATCTATAACGAGCCTTTCCCTCAACCCATGAATCCAACCAAAACATAGTATCCTGCCCATCCCCCACCATGAAACCAAGCTGTTAGAAAAGTAATCCCTTCAACGCCACTATATTATGTATTTGCTTACTTGTACTTGGATAATAATAATGAATACTATTGGATTTTCTGGAATTTTCTTACATTGATGTGAATAATTACTTATATAATTTGTTTAAAATCATAAACTAATCTTAATATAAACTAAAGTCTTATTTGGGATAATTATAAATTATAAATTTTGATTTTCAAATATAAATTTTAAAATGAAACATGTTTGACTAAGATGGAGCTTGTAGATTGCTTTTCAATTTGATTTTTTTTAAATCAACTCAATTTTTAAAATAAAAAAATAGTTTTAATTTTTTATTTAGTTGTAGAAAAATTCATTCAATTCTTTAATTTCTCCAAAGACTCGTTTTATCACTATCACCCTTTTCGTGAGTTTCAGTTTCGACTGATGGTTTTTCAATATGATAAGAGTCGACGTCCAATTTTCGGGGCGATTAAAAACTGTTCATCTAAAACAAAATTTCAAATTTAACCTTGTGAATATAAAACAAACATTAGGAAAGTTTTGACCAAAATAAGTTATCCAATCCCACTCAAAGTAGTTTGAACCAAAAGTTGCTTTTATATATCAGAAATTTCAAATCCGAAAAAAATCATCATATATTGTCTTCAATAAATTTTACATTAATGAAAAATTTGCTATCTTAGATTCACATTGTCAACAACAATGGATGGATGCTCACTCCTCCTCATGCCACCAAAGCGATTTGAAGGTTTGCCATCATGAGGTCAATGACAACTAATGGAATCATCGATAGGTCAAGCACAATTAAGAGTAAACCATGTAGCTCGATTACACAAGATTAGACAAGAAATTTTTCTTAGAAACCATTCAGCTACTGCAATTAGAGGAGCCAAGAGACTCACTTGAAAAATATAAAAAGGACAAAAAAAAAAAAAAGACAACCAATGACCATTGTGAATACCTTTAACTGTAAACACAAAGTGGAATAAAACATGGGTACGAGCTTTAATAATCATATTATTATAGCATCATTCACAGTGAAAGAGATACCAAAATATGCATTTCAACCTTCCTTCTGAGTTCAATCGTCCATCTAATTCGTTGAAGCTGACACCTTTAACCACCTCCAGATTTGAGTGTATTGCTCAACCTATATAACAAGGTCACACATTAATATTTGTAAGGTATTATTTTATGTTATATCAGCTAGAAATGCAGCTAGAATAACACTAATATATCTCAGTAATCTGGATTTTCTAAAGTGAATGACTGCATGACGTATAGGTTTCCATTCATATTTTCTAAACCAAGGTGAACTTGCCTTCATATTTTCAGGAAAAATGAAAACGAAGAACAACATGCCAAGTTATCAGACAGGGTTCTCCATTAACAAACCAACGAACTTTCAATCTTACATATTTCACAGGAACTCTCCATTACAATATACTAACTCAGGTCAAATGATATATGTATCTAGGCAATAATTTCATGCCAATTGCCAGTCAAAATTCATCAATTAGAAATAACACTTGGACCTGCACATTATTCTATAATTATGGAAACAAGATAACCATAAAAAAAAGTTTTAATTTTTTTATATAGAAAAAATTTAAGAGAAAAAGGCAGACGATATAAAGAGGAAACAATATCCTCAAGATACAGGAAAGAAATGAAAACAAAAAAGCAATAATATAGCAAAGGTACCTATTATCTAAGGATATTTCAAAGCATAATTCCCTTGAAACAGCCTTCAATTTTATTTGACTTACCAGTCCAGGCCCTCAAAAAGTCCTTCTCCTTTTATGGCAGAAGTTTTGAAAATAGCCCATTGGCGATTTTTGATCTTGTGTAACTCTAGGGCCTCCGTCACTGCTGCATCATCAAGTGCACCAGGAAGGTCCTGTATAGCGATTTTCAAAAATTCAGTTCTACACAGAAGGTATATTGCAGTATCATGTATGTACATATGCATTGCATATAATTAATTAAGTACAACTTGATATATATTTTTGCTGTTTTGCATCATCTTAATTAGCAGTCACACATTTTCTAACCCACTCTACTATTGGTAAATAATGAGTAGAGTTCATTATAATAAGAGCTACAAAATTTCCTTCTACTATCAGCTTCTAAGTTTTTTACATGTTCTTTCCTTCTTATTGTCCTTGTGGGAATATGAGAATAAAAAAATTATAGAACAAATTCTGACCTGTTTGTTTGCAAAAATGAGAACAACTGCACCTTTTAGTTCTTCCTCCTGGAATACAGATTCAGAGAAAACAATTATTAAGTATTATTTTTGTAAACCTGAAATCACAATTCATAGGCAATAACCAGTGCCAAAGGAGAATAGAGAACAGAACAAATCATGTGTATAATAACTTCACAAATACATTTTTAAAAAGGAAATTGAAAATACATTAAATTTAAAATGATAACTTAAAAAAATGAAATTGAGAATCAACGTGTATACTTGTATGAAATTTGAATCACGAAAACCACTTCAGAACCCATTTATAATTGCTAAACCTTCAAAAACAACAAACTCTTTTCAAACTGGGTGCAAGTGGCTACCTGGATCAAATGATGCCACTGAAATCAATTAAATCCTAATTCTTCACAAGACCATTTAGATTTAAATCATTTGTAATGCTTCGCTAAGTTTTTCTTGGTCTTCCTCTTCCTCTAATTATTGGTCTACACTCCATTCATCTGATCAGGTCGACTAAGTGGAAGCTTCTTTTAGTGATCTTTTCATATTCCAAACCATCTTAGACATGATTATACCATCTGTTCCTCAATAGGTGCAACTCCTACTTTCTCTCTAAAATTCATTCATTCATTCATGATCTTATATTCTTATCTTTTCTTGTACGACCACATCCATGAATCAACTCGACATTCTCATCTTTGCAAAACTTATCTTATGTTCTTTGGCACTTTATTGCTTAATATTCAATACCGTATATCATTGGTGTTCTTATTTATGGCTATAGATTACAGAACGAAAGTTTCCTCATAGCATTCCTCTATTTCATCCTGTTAGCAATTGCTGGAGTTGCACATAACTAATATGACCTAGAAGTGCAAATTAGTGCCACCACTCTCCCACAATATGAACTACTTATCAGTGTTCTGAATAACTTCAATGACTTGTAATGTAAGTGAGTTTACACTACAAACCAAGATTTGTTTTGTACAAGTTGTTATAAGTGCATGTTCACATTCACACTTTTCTCATTCTAAGTCTTTAGTATACAATGATAGCCAAAATAGTTATATGTCATATGAATATATAAATGTAAAAGTAAATACAAATACACAAACAACACAAATCAAGAATGACAAATACCTCCAGAATTGCATGGAACTCCTCCTTAGCTATCACAAGCCTATCAACATCACTTGAATCAACAACATAGATTATTGCTTGAGTATTTGGAAAGTAACACCTCCAATATGGCCTATGGACAAAAAGTAAAAAAATCAAACCAAAAAAAAAAGTGGGAGAAATAAATGGACATTACATCTATAATGTATAACATAATAAAGGCAACACAAAGTGTTTGTGTACAGATTTTCTTTTACAATTTAACCAAATTGCAAACTGCAACTGGTCCCATTTTCCCATTTCGATTCAGTCTCTCCCTCTCTCTCTTCCTCATCTTTTAACTTTCCCCTTTGTTGCTGTCTCAAAGCCTTCCTCTTCTTTTACATCAACAACAACAAAGCCTTATCCCACTAGGTGAGGTCAGTACAATAGTGCCTATTTTGCTGCTTGTATCAATTACAACAACAACAATAGCCTTATTCCACTAGGTGAGATCAATTACAAGGATCATACAACGCCATTGAGCTCAAATAAAAATCAATTTCTCAAGAATTTTATTTCACTATTAGATTCCATTTAATGATTTCCTCCAATGTCCTTAGTTTCTTCTCAACCCCTTTTTACAAGACAAAAAAACCACATGATCTATTTTCCTCACCAATGCCTCCGATAGCCTTCTTTTACACATCCAAATCACCATTACCAATTTCATGTCATCTTTTCACAATAGGTGTCATACCAATATCTTTCATAATCATTCCATATCATGTCCCTTCTTGTGTAACCACACATCTAAAAGCATGGTAGCCTAAAAGTTACAGTGTTTGTGCTTCGCCTATGGTTTCATAGTCAGTCCTAAGCCTAGATAAAGGAGGAGGGTTATGTTAGGCCCTTGACAACCAACGTAAAACTTGTAGAAACCCCAAATATGTGCATATCAATCAAGATTCAATTTATTTTCCAAGCTAATGGTTTGGCCAATTTAGTTTTCAATATGCTAGTGGTTTGTTCTGTTACCATGTTATCACCAAATACATGTAAACAGAAATATGGGAGAGTTGAAGGATTCTGACAAAAAATAACCGTGCATGTAGAGCCTAGAAGCCAAAATTGTAGTGCAAAATTCCTTGACATGCTAGCTAATGACAATTCTAGTACATCCTTAATTCCTTATATCAAATAGGAGTGATAAAGAATTACAAATTAGTGTGACATTATAACACATCAAAAATCACCCAGTACTATGAGTTAAAAGTAAATATTATAAAAAAAATATATTATACATCTTTAATCAGTCAAAAGAAGCACAAATGAAGCCAAAGTGTTTACCTGATACTTGTTTGCCCACCTGTATAAACAAATGTTCGATAATAAAATTAGAATTAGAATTTGGAAAAAGCCCTCCTATGTTCTCATGCAATTATAAGTTCACATGCTTGTAAACAGAAATGAACTATATTTAAGGTATGGAAGACTAAGAATTATCTTTAAGCAACGCATCTAAAATAGTATATCAAAAGAAACATGGAACACGAAAAAAAGTTAATGTCTAAGTTGTTTGTTATGTGTTGCACTTACCCAGTAGTAAAACTAACAGAGGTCAAGTCTAAAACACGGTCAATGCATGCAAGCTTGTATTTAACATGAGATGGAAGAATACCATGCAGTGCAGATCGGAAAACTTGCAGAGGGACTATGGGAGAGGGGGAATTACGAAAACTAGATTCCAAAATTTTAAAAGCAAGGGATCAAATGAAAAACTCATAATATTTAGAAAGACCAAAATCACATTTAAACCCTTTAAATTATACGTTTTTTTTTGCTTGTATTTGATTTACTTTTTAAATTAGTAAACACTAATTTTAATTAAAATTTATTGGGTAAAGAATTTGAACCTTGCTCATATGATAGTCTCTTAACTCTAATGTTGGTTCTAGATCTGTTTAGTTCAGCATAGGCAGTGAAAACATATGCACAACAAGTACAAAATTATACAGAACTTGCTGAATCATGGTGACAAAGGTCGTTACCTAAATCCCAGACTTGAAATTTAATGTTGTTATACTGCACTGTTTCGACATTAAACCCAATTGCTGCATCAAATAATCAAATAAATCAATCAGTCACTATATGGAAGAGCACAAATACCATCCACGCAGTGGAAACATACACGTACATGTATGTAGAGGAAAAAACAACTGATAATAATAACATAGCATGCAAAATTTTGTCTACATTTTTAACCAAGGAACACACGGGAAAGCTTTAATCATGGACACAGAGAATTATATTATCTATAAATACAAGCGAGCTCATTCAATTAAATCAGATACTATTAAGGAACCTAAAATTCAAAACAAGATCGCTCGGTAGACGGTAGCTTCCAAAACCGAAAATGCTAGAAGAATAGAAGCAAAACGAAGAGCAGACGTTAAGATTCAGGCAAATGTAAAAGGAGATCGAGTACGAACTTGGAATGGTGGAGACAACTTCGCCCATCTGAAGCCGATCTGAAAAGGAAGGTAAAAAAATAGAACGAATCAAATTCAAGAAACAGCAAATTCAAATCGGATGGTGAGTGAGAGAAGCAGAGAGGTAGGAAGCGTACAGAGAATAGTGGTTTTGCCGGCATTGTCGAGGCCGAGAACGAGGATTCGAGCTTCCTTGTTACCGAAAAGAGAGGAAAACAATTTGGTGAACACTATTCCCATCTTCCGATTCGGCAGAGTGATGCTCGCAGTGCAATTGCAATTAGCGCATAAATCAGTCACACGAGTTTCCTTTCTGAATGAAAATGCAATCAGATCTCAGAGCAGGGAGTTTGAAGCAATCGAGGAGGAGAAGTGAATGTGAGTGTGAATCTAATCTGCGTCCATAATGGAATGAAAGCAATTCGAAAAGCGTAGAAGAGAGCAAGATCGATTGGCGAGCTTTTTCTGAGAGAAGAACCAGATGAAAAACGGAAAAAGGAAGGACGACGACGACAAAAATGAAGATGAAGATAAATAGTAGTACAAGGTTTGTTGGTTCCCTCGCCCACGCCCTCCACCTTTCGGTTTTGGGATCTCGCACCCTATATGCTATACCAACACGCTTTCAACTCTACTCTCATTTCGCGCATTCAGCTAGCTACGATCAAGTTTGGGCCTGGGCCTCTCATTTCATTTCCAACATGGAGGTTGCTATTCTTGCCCAAGTTTTTGCTATTTACACCCTTTCCTTTTCAAAATCTGACAGAAAAACAATTGTGTCCCTCCCTCCTTTTTCCCTACAACTCCTTCCCCTTCTCCCTCCTCATGTTACCTTATATTACATTTTTAATTGTAATAATCTATTATATTACTATTAAAAAATGTAACTTATATAATAATTAATAATTCAATTACTACTAATAAGTGATAATTTTGATCCTAATTAATTCAATTTCAATAAAAGGTAAGTTGTATAATAATTATTTGAATTTTAATTACCATTGATATTTATTTTTTAAAATAATTTAAAAAATAATTACACAACAAAAATATGATTTTGTTGTGTATTACATAATGAAAATATAATTTCATTATTCGTTATGTAATACACAATGTAATTATATTTGTAGTATAATTTTTTGGGTGAGAATAAAATACTTGAATCATATTTATGTGAAAAGGTATTTTCAAAATAAATAAATAAATGTCAACCAGTGTGGTACTAATAGAAATTGTGTAGTTAGAATAGCCTCTTCGGAATTATAATTGTCCCCTTGAAGTTGTCCACCCACTATCGACCGGACACTTGATCGCTTTTAAAGTAGGTATAATTAATTTGACCAATAAAAAAGTATATTAGTTTTTTACTGCAAAAAAAGTGTATATATATATATATATATATATATATATAAAGATTCATGGACTTCTCTTGCTGTCTACACTCCTATTTTGAGTGATTTTTGTTACACAAACTACAAAAGCAATCAAGTATATTGTTTTAGAATAACCAATTATAATCCTTCACAAGCATGTTAGATTTTCATGTTTGTTTAAATTTTCTCCTTGAAGTATCTACAAGGTATAATTATTTATAAATTGTTCATCATAATTTTGTAGATATTAAAAAATTATATAGATTTAATTATTTCAAACAAAAATTAACTCCAATATTAAAATTACTAAAATAAATACATATATTAATTTTATAAATCTTACTATACTCAAAAATGATTTATATACACAAAGAGACTATTTCCAGATTCAAATTCATGTATAACCAACAAGTCACCAAGACATAACTTACTGTTGTACCCCATTCAAACTCACCCTCGAAAAAAGTGCTACTAGATTAAGTTTATTATTTCTTTGCCTTTTTACAAATTATTATAATTTCTTTTCACAAAATTCATATGTTGAAATCATCTTCGTACATGCCCTTCTTAAACTCCGTAATTATAATTTGATATAACAAAGTTTAAAAAAATTCAGACTTTTCTCTCGATCACGTACAATGGGATGAACCAAATCCTTTCTCATAAGACTTTGCACCCGTAGCACTATCAGTAATTTCAGTATGAAGGATCAGCATTGTGCTTAAGAATAATAATGAATAAAAATCGATATGGAGTATAAACTAAAATTAATTAACTCAAGCATGCTCAAAGCCAGGGAAGGTATGCATCACGTAATTTTATACATAAGCTAACATGCACTTCACCAGGCTTCGTAACCACCTAGCAGATAACAGCTTCAAAAACTTATATTTTTCAAAGGAAAACGAAGCAGGCATGAGTCAATCTTAATTTCCTTTTATTAGTAAACCTAATATACCGAGCTGTACCTAATATAATAGACGAAAAATAGCCACCATACACGGCTAGATTCTACTTTCTACATTCTACTTTCTACATAACAGATTGGAAGATCATCTCAGCTAGCTCCTGTAAAATACCACAACGACCTTTATTAGAACCTATTTTGTCGATAAATAAATACTGTTTTATGTTTCCCCCTTTTATAGAAATTTTATGTTGAGTTACCTGTTTCGCAGAAGCAACCTTTGGTTCTCCCCATTCCTTGACCTTCTTCTCAAGCAGTTCAAAATCAGCCTTACCAGCCTATGGCAACATCCATATGGATCAAGTTAACCACAATAGGCACTAAATATAAAGGTGGCAAGGAAAATGTAGGAAGAATTTTACCTCTATTTGAGCCCCAATTTCAGTGTCAAAACTCTGATAACGCTTACGAACTAGCTCAGCAAGAGAACCATCCTTCAATCCAGTATAATGAGACATTTTTAGTTGATTCTCATGAGAGATTAAAAAGCATTCATTGAGTTTACACATCTGAATTATGAGAATACAAATAGATGTAAAGGGAGGGTCCAGTGTATCACCTCAATCAGCTTGGCAGCATTCCTCAGGCCACGGGCCAGGGTATCCATTCCAACAACGTGGGCTATGAACAAGTCTTCTACATCTGTGCTCTCTCTCCGCCTATAACATTGTTCAGTAAAGAAATTTTTTTTTTTTTTTTGGTTGGGGGGGGGGGGGGGGGGGGGGGGATAAAACAAACAGGAATACAAGTATATATAGAGAAGGACTGACAATTTCGCATCGAAGTTGAATCCACCTGGTGCAAGTCCTCCCTGGAAAAGCCAAAACAAGAAGAACCCTATCAGATAAGATTGCATTTCTAACATGATGTCTGTTGCATTTCTTGATGCAAGCTCACTGACAAGTGGCAAGCTTTTTCTTACATTTCTGATCACACTGAGCATAATTAGTGTTGCCTCTTGAATATCTACAAGAAACTGATCTGTGTCCCAACCTGCAGTAATAACAGCTTCATATTACAACTTCCATTCTTGTGACATGTTACCACAGTTCATGTTTCTATGTTAAAATTTACATGATTTATTAAATGAGAGAATTCATACATACCAACTTGAGGATCACCAGTGTTTGCATCAATATTACCCAGCAATCCATTGATCCTTGCAGTTTCGAGCTCATGATGACAACTACCAGGTACAACAGAAATTGTAAGTACAAAGAATGTGTCCAGTTTCAGTTATGATTTATGAATATCAAATTTAAAAGGGAAAGATCAAGGACAGCCCATGTAAACACAATATATAATGATCAATTCACCTGTGGCCAGAGAGGGTGGCATGGTTGCACTCTATGTTGAGTTTGAATTCCCCTAGATAATGAAAAGAAAGGAAGTAGAGACAAATTTGTAAATAGTATTAACATTGTTCTTAAGGGAGAAAATTAGAGCAGTATTTTAAGTGTGATATATATACACGAGTGATACAGAGAGTCATCCTGCTTTGTTAGTTTGGCTCCGGCTAAATTAATTTAACCAAAGGACCATTTGGCCATTAATTTTAAGGAGAAAGAATTTTTTTAACTCGAGGAAAAAATAGTGTCATATTGAGGACAAGGCTTAACAGATATGCATTTAAAGCGAAGGAAAAGAGCATAATATATATATTTAAGCACATGAAGAAAGTTATATAAAGTTCAAAATCTTAATCATGCACTGCCTGACAACATAAAATTTTTAATGTGGAAAGATATCACATTCAAATTTTAGTTCCTGGGAAGGGGTGAAAAAGACAAGTAAATAATTTACCTGTAAGTCCATATTTTCGCAAGAAATTAGCTGAGGTTGCAGCATCCCAATCATACCTGGAGGAATATAAGTTTGATAAAGGTAATAGGTGCTGCAAAATTATTGATTGAACTGGTAAGAGTCATACTGGTGTTTTGTAGGTTCTTGTGGCTTTGGTTCGATTAGAAATGTCCCTAAAATCACACAAGGAAAAGGAATTACAAAAGGAAAAAATACCTTAATAAGGGAAAAAGAATAGAAAAATATTTTTCATTCAAATTTTGGTGCAGTAACATACAGAGATTAAAAGAAAACACAAAGCATCTATGTTTCATAATTTAGTTCTATAAAATGGTAGAGATAGTGGGAATTTTACAGAAAGTTACCATTGAATCCAATCTTCTTTTTGTATGCAACAGCAGCTTCAAAAAACCTAGCCTGTAACCAGGTAAATAAACAGCAATAATTAGGAAAGGTACAACACGACTGCAAATAAGAAGACAAGCATTTG